>JADLZN010011330.1:527806-585281 GCA_018155175.1 Sinocyclocheilus anophthalmus
TCCCTGCAGCAGCGCATGATGTGACCCCCAGAAACTTTGACAAGCTAGCCAGAAAAATCCCAGCATTCACATTGCTGGGGAAACAATAGTTTCCTACTTTAGGCAGTACGAGCAGTAATTTAGAACGGTGGAGTCGTTTTAAACATTGCTTGCAAGCAGACCCAGTAATCAATCTTATGTGTCGGTCTCATAAGTTAGTAACTTCTTCTCAATGCGCATACCAGTTCCTGATCAAAAACAGATAAAACTATAGTTTGAATGCGCCTTCCTACAAGCAGTAAGAAGTTTCAGTGCTATAATGTGTTTAAATCGAACGATAAGAAACTTACCTGACTTAGCGAAGAAATCCGAATTTCTGTGTTAGTAGAGCACAAGTCTATTTTCTGACGACGAAATCTCGGGATTAGCAGCTCATATAAATGGTACCAGAATAAATCGGTCTGATTTTGGGCGAAGAAATCCCCTTCTTCAGTACTGTGTAGGTGATCTGAGCGATGCTCCTCATTTCACTGATTTAAGGCCTTATTATGTGTTATGTATCATTGTATTCATATCGACCCACTCATGTGAAACATTTACGTAACTCTTATACATGCGCGCACCAGGTTCTGAATATAATCAGATAAAACTATAGCTTGAAGGTGCCTTCTCACAGGATTAGAAAGTTTCAGTGCTATAAGGTTTTTAAATCGTACGATAAGAAACTAACTTGATTTTAGCGAAGAAATCCTAATTTCTGTTGTTAGTGGAGCATAAGTCTATTTTTCTGACGACGCAATCTCAGATTAACAGCTCATATAAATGGTACCAGAATAAAAAGCGGTCTGATTTTGGGCGAAGAAATCCACTTTTTCAGTACTGTGTAGGTGATCTAAGCGATGCTCCTCATTTCACTGATTTAAAGCCTTATTATGTGTTATGTATCATTGAATTCATATCGACCCACTCATGTGAAACATTAACGTAAAATGAATGGTGTTATTCTAGCATAGCTAACTACAAATCCACCATTGCCTGTGAAGTGAATGTGCTGTTTTGAGTAATGAATGAATTTGTATGGGGCATGCATGAGTTTCCCATGCATGCTCACAGCAGTGCAAGTCTGCTCCACCTGCACCTGTTGTGAGCTTGCATTGGTCTCCTAGCAACACGTGACCCCGGAAGTGTGAGCAGACTCTTCCGGTTAATCTGACAACAGCATCCACTTCACAGACCCGTGCGTAAACAAAGAATTGCGTGTAACTAACGCTAACTCTTAAGCTAAGCCTTTACCTTCAACTGCGAGCTGTTAGCATCTGGCTAACGCTTAGATATGCGTGTAAAGTGTAACTTTCTAACCAAACCTCTCTCTCCCTCTCTCTCTCCGTCACTCCTGGTGTCACTTCCTGTTGATGCCATCACAGGTCCCTGTGGGACCCACCCACATACTGGGTTTTACTTGTGTTATTGTTTATTTTTGTTTTGACTTTATTCTACCTCTTTTTAATTTTATTGCATTTATTTACATTTGTTTAGCACAAATGTACCAATTCAGCTAAATTGATTTGTATTAAATTTGAGATTTAATTAAATCAAATTTTTATTTATTTTTATTTTTTTTTTTTATTCCATTTTTATTTTTATTTTAATTTTTTTATTTATTACCCTTTGAATGCCTACAGCTCTTAGGACCCCTTTTTATTTTATTCATTTTTTTTTTGTTGTTTGTTGTGTTTTACTTTTACCTTATTTTAGTATTTTCACCATCACCATCGTCGCTTTTGGATAGGATTACAGTAGATCTAGCAACTGTCGTTTCCTTAACGATTTATACAGGTTATTAGTAGCATAATCCCTGTTTCCTCTATACTTCTCCTCCCGCCTCAGTGCCAGGCCTAATACATTGAAGGGCAGCTACTGTTCAATACAATGTAGGTCAAGGTAGAACTAGGAACAATTCCCACTGTTTTTTTTCTTTTTCTTTTGACGAGGTATTTGTTGGGTCCCTGCTAGTTTAGCTAACAGCCTAACCCTAGGGTTATGAAGTCTATTGCAGCATCACACACAAGTGAAACCTGCTTAGCCATATCTCTTAGAAACAAAACTAAAATAGGTAAAAATGTTCCCTTTTTTTTTTTTTTGAGTTCATCTTATTTATTTCAGTTTCGTCATAGTGACCAAACCCGGGAACCATCAGTAGTATAGCCCGGTCAACAGCTGACCCCTGCTTACGGCCCCCTAAACAAAGTTACTCAAACTCTTCCTTTGTGTTCACGAACACAAAATCATAGAACCCTACCTCACTAGCTGCCCCTCACCAGCTACTCATACCTTACATGGCCTACACAGCCACTCCCCATAGAGATAGCTTAACATCTCTGTACGTACCTGCATTTGCCTTGTGTCTCTCTCTCTCTGGTGTTCCCACAAGTGTGCCAGTATGTCGCAGACATTCCACAGACATCCAGCCCTGGCAGCTCACCAGGACCACCTGGACACTCAGTAGAGCACTGTAATGGACATCATTCAGCTCAAAGCAGCCAACGACCTGCCATGGCAAAGAAAGGAACAGCGAGACTGCGACATACGCGAACACTTGACCAGCATCATCCTCTCCTCGGCCACACCCTCAAGGGCCTCAGACAGGAGGTATATGAGCTGAAACGGCAAGTCACAGAATTCTACAGAGAACTGACACCAGCTCAACGAGAGAAAGCACAGAACGGATGCAAAGAACCTCACGGAATGCTGCGACAGAAGGAAATCACCAGTATTCACAAAGGCTCTAACAGCTGCTAGACACCAAACGCCGCTGGAAAAAGCCATCACACAGGACTTGAAAAGAGAAATGTTTCACACAAAGTCACTCTTAAAACAAAATATGTGGAACTAAATGAGAGAGACAACACATCTAAGGCCTTACAAGGCCAGCTCCATACAGCCAGAGCTGAGGTCCAAACCATGACTAAGCGGTTAAAGAGCAGCTTGACATGGTTCAGAAAGAATTTAAACAATCCTACCGACTGCGCATAAACTTAAGCAAAAGACAGCCGGCTGAATATCGGTCGCCAGCAGTGCAAGCCCTCCACGCCTGTGCACAGCTACGAAAGGGGGGAAAGGGAGCCAAAGCCTTCTGCTTGACACTTCACAAGTCAGCTCCCTGAAAACCTCTGCAGCTGCAACAAAAAAAATAAAATTTTTCAGGCGAACCGAAACAATGCAATGAGGTGAATTCAGTGTCACAAATGAATTGAAATATGCTTGCAGACCACAAGGCGTACAGATAGGGAAAACACGAAACAGAAATTCCCCTGGCCAGCAGGCCCACCCCCACAGCCAAGAGTCTGAACCTGCGAGGGGTGGGCGAGAGCCACTGTTCACACGTCAACAACCAGCAGCCACAAGGGGGTGGGGACCTTTCCAGAGGATCACTGCAGAAACACACACCGTGTGACCCCACAGACCCAAACGAGCTGGCCAGAGACAACACATCAGGCAACCTAAATACTCTCAGACCCAGAGTCTGAACACGGACTGATCGCTGCCCCAGACACCAAGCAGGGCCGGAGTGAAACTCCCCATGCTTACTACCACAGACTTTGACAAACTTACTCCAAGCTAACGATTACCCTGGGATGGCGGAGGACACCAGCTGCAAGAAGTCATCTAGGCATTAGGGCCTGCCGCACAATGCCTAATCAACAGCTGCGTAACCTGACACAGAAGGCCTTTAACAAGCACAAGGCCTCCACTAAAGGTGTTTGTCAAACCCCACTGATTCTGAACTTCACAACTCAGAATCCAAAGCGGGCACCAGAAGGCACCAGCATTGCCACAATGCAAAACCCTTCTACAGAAAGCCCATAGCCAGAAGAGGACGGAGCCATCACCATGGCAACGGACCCAGGTCCCAGACCAACCACTGGGAAAAGGCATCATCATCCTGCAAACACCACGGTATGTCCAACAGCAGTCCACCAAAACATCCTCCTCCACCGGGTGTGGAACGGAGGTTACACAAGGACAGCTGGACACGCCTACTTCTGGGTTACAGGAGCTGCTGACACTCGCAAAAGAGCTCCTTGAACAAAACTCAACTAAGGAGTATTGAGAAGGACAAAACTCTGACTCCTTGCCTGCTGCAACACAGCATCAGGCCCCTCCAAGGGAGGAACATCCCTTGAAACCAGTCGACACCCCAGAAGAAGCCAGACAACGTTGGATTGAGCAACAGGCCCACATGCCCAACAGCGAAAGCTATACCAACACAACTCAGGCAAGCTCAAGCCGGTGCCGCCACAAGAGCCAAGCGACACCGCAAAAATCAGATTTCTAGTGACGTTCGGGCAAAACAGAGATCTAACAACCACCTGCTGCTCTCCTGCAATCATCACTAGGTCAGTCTGAAACTCTCTGCACACTACAAAATCTCAATAACAATTACCTGCAATCCCTGGAACCACCTGCACTTTCACCAGAGAGAGTCTAACCCGGCTGTCCCACATAACGGGTACCACAGATAGCCTACTGGCCAACAACATCAACAAAAACATCCTACCAGGACTAACTCACTTCAGGATGACAGGGGACACAGCCTCGACACCTGCTGCATAAGCTCGAGGACCCACACCTTGCTACAGCCTACATCACAACAGCACACCACCTGACAGCATCCACCAACGGCACCAACAGCCAAAAAGCCACCACTGGCTCCCAGCCGTGAGTAGCAGGTGTGTGTTCGATTGTTCTGCACCCTGACATCGCTCGTTGTTGTCTATTCTAAGGACAACAACGTTCGAAAGGGGGGAATTTGTAGCGTCTGGAACACTCCAACACACAATATATATTTTGATAGCTATATTTAACAAATACTCTGTAACACCCCAGGACGCCGAACAAGACCTTGGTTTCATGGTAACCCGATACATTTACAAACTTGTGGAATGCGAGCAGACTCTCAGCTGCATTATCCAGAAGCAAGAGGCACAAATGCACAATAGAAATGGACTTTTCTACTAATTAAATCATAGGAAAACCTTCTTTGAATGAAAACCCATTTTCTTCAGGCCATTGTGTAAATTATTGCTGTGTTGTATTTAATCTGATGTATTATAGACTATTTTTATTCATGCTTACGAAAAACCACTCATTCATATAAATATCACATGTCTAGTATCTAGAATGGTATGGATGATTAACTGAGAGTGCATATTACAGGCTGAGAACTCTGCAACATAGTGTCTAAGAATCTTACTAATTTATGCATCAAACACTCAATGAATACATATGCAAAATACCATGTTAGAGACACACGGGCATAAAAACGCAGAATCCCACTTGGGATTCCGGCTTTTCCCATTGGATAAGCCCATCTTGAGAGGCGTGGATCTCTGCAGGCTTTAAAGGCCACACTCAAGGACCCGCCCCATTCGGTGGTTCGGGCGGAAGCAAAGATGAAGATGTGAGAAAAACGCGTCAGGATACCAAAGCATCTGTGCCAGGCCTTTCTTCAGCCTAGTCCTTTCCATTCATCAAGTAACACTGACTCAAACTGGTTCTTCGCATCGACCCGAATTCAGCAAAGATCAAAGGGAAGCTTTAAGATTTGCATCAGGAATCTCTTTCAGAACGCCGAGACTCGCTAAGTATCAAACTTAGTCGATTTAATTGTTGCATTAAGTATCAGTTACACCTTTTTACAAAGGTGTGTTTGAACTCAGAATCTGACGTATCCCTGAAGGCTTTGATCTGTTGAATATACATGCAAAGTGTTCCATAAAATCCATTCTTTATGCCTCTTACTATGCTGAGTTAAACTTTAACCCTTTCCTATTACCAACTGTATGGTGTGTGTGTGTGTGTGTAGTGTATGTTTAGGGACCGGTTAAGTGTTTATGTAGTATGTTAGACTAGTTTAAGTGTTTATGTAGTTAATAAAACCTTACTTGTATCACACTTGACGTGTTCATTGTTTACTCATAACCGGAGTCAATAATCATGCAGATTTACGTTACAAACTTATAGAATTGTACAGTAAGAAAGTTATTTCCTTTAACCAGGAAATTAACGTTCTTAGAATTGACAAGACGGTTGACCCTGAGTGGTCAGCTAAATATCTACAGTGGATCTAAAATATGAATAGTTAATTATAACTAGTTATGGTTAATTATTCATATTTCCCATGAGCTGATTCGCTACACTGACAAACCAAATTGTAGCTTCTAGGCAACAATTTGGAAATGACACCATCTGTACTCCATCGGTTATTCATATACAGTTTTATTTTAACCCCAACTGGCAAAAATTCTATTTTCAAATAAACCTGTTTTCCTATATTTCCACCTCGTTTTTATTTTGCTTCTCTGAAGACAGATTTCCAATGTTGATGTCACAGTGTTCCAACCGTTTTCTGTTGTTCTGCTCTGTTAATTAAACACATTTTAATTATACTGTTTCAAAGTAATAATTTTTAGAGTGGCTGCCATGGCCAGTCAGTCAATCGCACAGCACAGACAGATGAGGACTAGAGTTAAACACACGCCAGGCAATAAAGGCAGCACAGAGAGGCCAATTATCCCTGTTTCTCTTCACGCTCTCCGCAAGTGTCTTCAGTACAGCAAGGGTATCGCCCACAGCGAATGCTCAAACAGCAGCTCCTTAACTTCCACTAATAACCAAAGTCAAGGAAACAATTTGCTGTTCTTTTTCTAGATTTTCGTCTAAGCTACTGTGGCTATAAAAGGATAGAGATACTCGGCCAATGCACTTAGAATGGATAAGAATATGATAAACCTGATGTGATGGGACAATAAGACAAAGGTATAGTTTTTTTTTTTTATTATTGTTTACTCTTAAGTAAGGGAAAGATGATTTATTAAAAATGTAAAAAGCAAGCAATTCATGTTTTAAGGCATTTGTGGAAATTAAAAAAAAACGAATTATGTATCAAATCCAAAAGTGCTGCTTCCCAATTATCTAAGAACATGAGGACAGTGCAGGTCATTTCTATTCACAGGGATCTGTATGGGTCAGTGCCGAGCTGTGGGACATGGGTAGAGGTGGAAGAGGATACAAATGAACTAATTGATAAACAATAGATGGCTGACCAGATAGCTCCCATTTATTCCATAAATGACATTGAACCATGATGGGATGCAGCAAAAGTTCCTTACAGCACATGTCAGCTCATTTGAGGCGAAATGAATGTTTATAAGACAGGGGCATTAGGACAGGACATAAATTGTTTGGCTTCATCTGGTTTTGGACACACAGAATCTGAGGGTGCCTTTCTCTGGTGAATATGTCTTGTGAGTTATTAGCCAATTAGCCAAGCACTAAAGGCATTAGCATTCAGGAGTCCTCACCCCTGTCAGATTCCCTCAGCCTCTCCTCATTGCCACCCTGCTGCTGTTCCAAGCCTCAACCACAGCCTGAGGCCATCATTACCTATGCCACCCCAAAGCAGCCACTGACAAGCCTGTTTTAGGTGCTGTGATTTCCACCACAGTGCTCCATGTTATTCTTCACCAGGCTGCTCCATTCGGAGCAGTAGGTTTCCCCTTCTTCATCTCCATGAGAACTTGCTGTCAGTCACTCACTACTTCTTAAATTACCTTTTTATCCCCATCCAGTAATCAGTCTGTATATGTATATAGACTATATATATAGTCTGCATGTATATACAGTATAGATATATATATATATATACTGTAACGGGGTGAATAATCACACGACAAGTAATCTCAATCAATACGCCGGAGGGTGGATTTATTGGGTTGATGGGTGCTAGTGAGAAAGGTCCAGGTAGGTGCTCCGGTGCCGTGAGTGCTCTCTTCCGTCTTCCCAGTGCAGAGGGTCCATGCAGTGCTCCTGTGGGGCTGGTCGGTCACACGCTGCTTTCTGTGGGAAAAAATGAGAGGGCGAGTTAGTGCTCAATCTCATGGAGGAATCCCCTAGATGGCAGGGCTTGCGTGGCTTATGTAGCCGCCGCCTGATGAGGTGCAGCTGTGACCGATCAGCCTGTGATGATGATGGCCAGGTGCTCCTCGCTTGTTTCCAGGGCGACGCTGATGAAGCTTCGGGACGCTCGTCACACTCCCCCCCCAAGCATCGTCCTGGTCCTGTTAATGATATGAGACAGTAGGGGAGAGATAGGGGGTTGGTGGGGAGTGACCCTTGACAGACCTGCGAAAGCTGCCCAGATCCAAGAGAGGCCATCCGCGTTGGCGTTCGCGGCTCCAGCCCGATGACGTACCTCGAAGTGGAAGTCCTGGAGCGCGAGGAACCATCGGGTCACCCTGGCATTGGTATCCTTGGCACGGGCCATCCACTGAAGGTGTGTGTGGTCCGTGACCAGGGTGAACTTCTGGCCCAGGAGGTAGTACCGCAGCTCCAGGGATGCCCACTTGACAGCTAGGGCCTCCTTCTCCACCGCGGCGTAGTTCCTCTCGGCCAGGATCAGACCGGATGCTCCTCACCCTCCTGGATCTGTGACAGGACGGCTCCCAGTCCTGTGTCGGAGGCATCCGTCTGCAGCAGGAAGGGGCAGCTAAAGTCCGGGGCTCGGAGGACGGGCTCCAAGATGAGGGCCCCCTTCACCCTCTGGAAGGCCTCCTCCGCTGCTGGGGTCCACTGTATCTTCTCCGGCTGCCCCTTACTGGTCAAGTCTGTCAGGGAGGCGGTTAAAGAGGAGAAGTTGGGGATGAAGCAGCGATAATACCCCGCCAACCCTAGAAAGGCTCGTACCTGGGTCTTGGTCTCGGGTCTCGGTGCGGAGCGTACCGCCTCCACCTTCTTCTCCTGCGGCCGAATGAGACCCCGTCCCACCTGGAAACCCAGGTACTTCGCCTCGGAGAGGGCAAGGTGGCATTTGCGAGGGTTGGCGGTGAGTCCAGCCTTCCGGAGCTCCGAGAGCACCCTCCGTAACCGGTCCAGGTGGTCTTCCCATGCCTCGGAGTGGATCACGACGTCGTCCAGATAGGCCGCGGTGTAGGCCTGATGGGGCCGCAACAGGATGACCATCATCCACTGGAAACGTTTATTTTTTGTTTTTTTTTTTTTTTTTTTTCGGGTGCCCCGTGGAGGCCAAAAGGAAGGGTCCGGTACTGCCAGTGGCCACTAGGGGTAGAGAAAGCAGTCTTAGGTTTGGCATTCTCAGAGAGGGGTACCTGCCAGTAGCCTTTGGTGAGGTCCAACGTAGAGATATACCGGGCCCTTCCCAGCCGGTCCAACAGTTCATCCACCCGAGGCATGGGGTATCCGTCGAACTCGGATACCTCGTTGAGGCGACGGAAGTTGTTGAAGAAACGGAGGGTGCCGTCCGGGTTCGGGACCATCACGATGGGCCCATGGGCTGCGTGATGGTTCTATCACCCCCAACTTCAGCATCTGTTGAATTTCCTCCTCAATAGCTCGCCAACGAGCCTCAGGGGCACGGTAGGGCCGTTGCCTGACGACGACCCCTGGCGGCGTCCGGATGTCGTGCTGCAGGACGTTGGTCCGCCCGGGAAGAGAGGAGAACACATCAGAGAACTGACCGACCAGGTGCTGCAGCTCCCTCTTCTGGGCAGCCGAGAGGTGGGGTTTGACATCAACAACCACGGGATCAGAGATAGCGAGGGCCGCGAGTTGGTCTCTAGTTCCCATTCACTTCTTCAGGAGGTTAATGTGGTAGAGCTGCTCGGCTCTCCTCCTTCCTGGCTGACGCACCCGGTACGTCACCGGGCCAATCTTCTCCAGCACCGTATAGGGACCCTGCCAGGTGGCCAGGAATTTGCAGGCCGCGTTGTGGACTAGGACCATGACTCGGTCTCCGAGCTGGAACTCCCGTGGCTGGGCTGCCCGGTTATAGTGGCGCTGTTGGGCCTGCTGCGCCTTCGTCAGGTGTTCCCGGACTAATGGCATGACCCGGTCGATCCTTTCCCTCATCTGTTTTACATGCTCGATGACAGAGCGATGGGCTGCCGGCTGCTGCTCCCAGGCTTCCTTCGCCACATCCAGGAGGCCGCGGGGTTGCCGGCCAAAGAGGAGCTCGAAGGGGATGAAGCCAGTTGAGGCCTGCAGGACTTGGCAGATCCCGAAAAGGACATAGGGGAGCCGTCTCAACATCTGCTTGAGCATTTGATTGAATTGTTTGACCAGTCCGTCGGTCTGGGGATGGTATACCGTGGTCCTCAACTGCTTCACCCGCAACAGCCAGCAGAGGTCAGCCATTAGCCGGGACAAGAAGGGGGTACCCTGATCGGTCAGGATCTCCGCTGGGATGCCGACTCGGCTGGAGAGCAGGAATTTCGGAGGGGCACTGCCTCAGGGTACCAGGTGGCATAATCGACGATCACCAGGTTGTGTTCATGTCCCCGGGCAAACTTAGGCAACGGCCCCACAAGGTCCATCCCGATGCACTCGAACAGCACCTCGATGATGGGCAGCGGTATCAGCGGACTGGGGGAAGGCGTCCTGGGTGACGTCACTTGGCAGGTCAGGCAGGCTTGGAGGAACCGCTTCACTTAGGCCTCCAAGCCCGGCCAGTGGAAGCAGTCACGGATCCGCTGGATGGTGTTCCCGGCCCCGAGATGCTCGGCCAAGGGATGTAAGTGGGCCAGCTCCAATACAGTCTCCGTTTTTGTGCGTGGCACCACCAACAATAATTTCCCCCCTTCGCTGCATGACACAGTACAGCAGGCCATTTTGCACGACGAAGTGCGGGAGAGGGTGGGGACCAGGCTGAACCTCCTTGCCTTCGATGACCCGGACCTGGGTTCATCCATGCTTCAGCCTGTCGTCCTCCCGCTGTTCCTTCCCAAATGAGCCCCCTCCCGTCACCTGTTGGAACACATCATAGAAGAGATTAGGATTTTGGGAGGGGGACTCACCTTCTCTCCCACTATCCGAGGCCAGAAGCACGGGTCGCTGACGTGGTCCTGTCGTGGGCCTCCTTCTTCGGCGGCCCCCTCCTGGGCTGGCAGTCTGCATAGCCGTGGCCAGCAGGCGGTCAAACCCTGGCCAGTCTCTCCCGATCAGCACAGGGAAGGGAAGATCCTTCATGACCCCGACTTCTACCGGCCAGGCGCCGGGAGCGGCCGAAATGCTCACCCTGTGAGCGGGAACTTGTTGTGTATCCCCGTGGACACAGGTTATGGGGAGGAAGGCTTTATACTCCGTTCAGGGGGCGAGAATATGCGACTGGACCTTAGTGACCGCACTGCCCGATTCCAGGATGGCCCGGAACGGCTTTCCATTCACTTTCACTTCCACCTCTGGAGCTCCAACCGGCAGGTCGTGGTGCACAATGCAGCCGGCCAGCCAGGTCCGTGCGGGGACTTCCGTTGGCATGGGCTCATCCCGTGGAGAGGTAGCCGCCGGCCTGCCTACTGGTCGCGGGGTGCCCTCCGGCACGTGCCGCTCCTGGACCACCCTCCGGGGAAATGGCGGTGCTCGCTCCCCAGCATCCCGGTGTTGGGCCGCATCCGCCAGCTCGACAGCCTCCACCAGCTCGAAGGTGGTGATTGGGTTCCTCATCCCCACGGCCTGTCGGTAGGATCGGGGAAGGGCTTGGAGGAGACGTCAATTACCACGCGCTCCGCCACCTGTCCAGCCGATGGAGCCCCCTCCAGCAGCCAGTGCTGCGCGAGTCGTGTGAGTTCGGCGGCCTGGGCACGGGCAGGCAGACGGGGCTTATATTCCCACTAGTGGAAGTGCTGGGCGGCACAGATAGAAGATAACCCCAGGCGGGCTAGGATTTCCTTCTTGACCTCCTTATATTAATCGGCGGAGGCGGCGGGAAGAGTGAAGTATGCACGCTGCGCTTCGTCCGTCAGCAGGGGAGCCAGCACCCGTGCCCAGTCATCCTGATGCCACACTTCCAAGGTGGCCGTCGTTTCGAACACTTGTAAGAAGGCTTCTATGTCATCATGAGGAGTCAGCTTGTGTAGCAGCTTCGCGGCTTGCACTCGGGGGTCCGGCAGCGGAACGCGTTGAGCGGCGGCGGCACCTAGACGGGTGGCGAGGTTCTCAACAAATTGTTGCTGGCAGATGCTAACCTCGGTGAGCTTAAAGCTGACACACCATGTGACCCGCCCAGTCGGTGGTTCGGTCAGATGCTACGATGAAGATGTGAGGAAACGCTTCAGGATACCAAAGCATTTACTGAGTTAACGTAACCCTTTCCTATGCCAACTGTATGTGTGTGTGTGTGTGTGTGTATATGTGTATGTTAGACCAGTTTATGTGTGTATGTAGGATGTTAGACCAGTTTATGTGTTTATGTAGTATGTTAGACTAGTTTAAGTGTTTATGTAGTTAATAAAACCTTACTTGTAATCACACTTGACGTGGTTCATTGTTTGATCATAAACTGGAGTCAACTAATCAGGCAGATGTACGCTACAAGCTTTGTAGAATTGTACAGTAAGAAAGTATTTCCCTTAACCAGGAAATTAACGTTCTAGAATTGACAAGACAGTTGACCCTGAAAGGTCAAGTAAATATCTACAATGGATCTAAAATATTAATAATTAATCATAAATAGTTATGGTTAGTTATTCATATTTCACATGAGCTGATTCGCTACAGCACGGAGCAGTCTGCTCTCTTTAGCTCTCGTGGTACTGTAATACCACCAGTATAGAGTAGCGCGGGAGCTGCGTGGAGTTCCAATCATATGCAGATGTCCGTTCATTCTAACGTTACACGACCGAAAGCGCGTGTTATGTGACCATTCATGCAAACTAGCATCATGCTACATAAGACAATACATAAGATTTATATTCCGCTTTTACTCAAAACTCACTTTAAACCACCATCGAGTGTTTGTAATAACTTCCGATTGCCATCTAACAGGGCGGATTACGCATGACTCAAGACATTGAGCCCTAGCTCAATAATAAATCTCGCATCCGAATATTTTTGGTTACCTCCATTGAGATGGTGGTCGAGAAGTCCAGGGCGTGTTTGGACGCTTTGTAATAGTTGCATGTAAGTCCCTCAGTTGTCCTCAGTGTGAAAAGATCGATCTCAAAATCACACAGTCATTGTTGGAAAGGCTTCAAATACTCAAAAGATGCTGGAATTTGTGGGACCTTAAGGATTTTTCTGAAGAATAGCTAGATACTTTGCAGATAACATTATTGTAAGAAGTATATTATTTCAAAATATAAAATATTTTGAAAGAATGCTCACCAAGGATGCATTTTTTTTTCAAAACTAGATCAAAGCAATAATATTATACTCATTAAAAAATAACTGTTTTCTATTTTAATATGTAATCTGTTTTCAAAATGTATTTATTATTCACATAGAATTTATTCAAGCATCATTACTCCAGTCTTCAGTTTTACATGATCCTTCAGAAATTATTCTAATATGCTAATTTGGTTCTCAAGAAACATTAATTATTATGCTTCCTAATAATGTTTGTATTCATGTATTTATATTGACTGTTATTTATTATTTTATCACAATTATTTGATAAATAGAAATGTCAAAAGAACAGCATTTAATTGAAATAAAAATCATTTGTAACATTAAAATAATATAATAGAATAAATATAATATTATATATAATATAATAAATATAATGGCAATTTAACCAAAGTGACAGCATGATCACCTGTTGTGTGTATCCGAGAAACACAGAGTAGAGGGTTTCCTGCAAAAATTACTTGATGAAAAAATTAATAAATCTGTATTTTTGAACAAATCTGTAGAGTGCATGAATCAAGACTGAATCAAAATCCTTTCAGCAAATGTCACATTACCGGCTCCATAGATTCTCATTATCTTTCCCAACAAACAAACTTGGCACACATGGAGTTGTCTCATCAGCAAATTGCACGTGAAAGCCTGCTTCTGATCTGTAAATTGTATCACAGCAAATTATTTAACTGTTCTTGATTTAACTATTCATTTCATGTAGGTCTATATGTTTCTCAATAGACAAATTTGTCTGGTGAATCAAACAGGTACAGGATGCATCACTAAGAAACAACACAGCTTGTCCCTGCTCACTGCTTGGAATAAGCATAATTTACATGGGATAAAAAGAGGTGTGATTTGCATGCAGCGGAAAAACAATTTCGGTGCTCAGCCACCACTAGCGACACAGCTCATCATTAAGTAGGGGATAGAATCTACACTGGCATTCCAAGGTCTGTGAGTGAGATGCTCTGAGACACTTTTTTTAAACATGCAGGCTTGAAGCAAACTACGTAGTGTGCCTGTGCCAGCAGTCCCTATCCAGTGTGATCAAAGCAGGGCCCAACTCTCAATTCCCACAGCCTCTTTAAAGGATTGTGCACAAAGACAATGGCGAACACACTCCATGAGCGGTTATATGCAAACTTTCCCTCAGCCTCCAAGGTATCCAACCAGATAATTACTTCAAACACTATGACAGCCATCAAGATGCATTCACGAACATAAAGTAACTCCCTTCACCAAAACTCAACCTCTCAAGCAGGGTTGCCAAGTCTGCAGTTTTCCCACGGAACTGGGATACTTTTAAACTGTTGGAGAAACTGTTTAAACACAACTATCACTGAAAAGGGGGTTTTAGCAGAACAAAAAGGCCATTTCTAATCAATGAGCAAGGGAAGGACACATATTCACATGCATTCACACAAAATGGACACAATATTGATTAAACCTTCTTCATATCCATTTACAGAACTGTATATACTTATTGAGTGCTGTTTGTGATACAATAACGTATGCAACCTTACCTATTAAGGTGTATATTCTATATTTGAATGCATGAGTCAATGTTCTGCATTACCCATTGATGTTTGGTCTTCATATTTTCAGCACAATGTGTAGGTTACTCTGGAATTGGTTTGGAAAGTAAATTAGGCATAGGAAAAACCTTAAAGACATTGTTCTAATTGTGGACGTTAAGCTATGCAAATAGACCTCATGCCAGAGAGGAGCCATACCATGGCCATCTCCGACAGCATCGGCCAATAAAAACGCTGGATCTGAAAGGTGCCAACTTGCAAATCCATCCTTCTCAGGAAAGATTAACAGGTTCTCTTCAAGAAAAAGAAGTGTGCTAACCTATCATGTCTACTGTAAGTGCTAAACTCTATGTTGCTAAGCTGCTATGCTAAGGTATTCCAAGGAGAAACAAAGAAATTCTGAAAGAACCGAATTTGGGGAGATTGGAAACAGCAACAGCAGCAACGACCACAAGCTTAGTGCGCCCCATCTTCTACAACAACTTCAGAACCTTCTCATCAGTGATCCTTCTCCTGCGTGTTCAAGGTTGTCCGGATCTTCTGTACAGATTTCAAAACCTTCACCTTCAAGGCTCCTCTGTTTGTGTGTTTCCAGACCAAGGACCTCCTCAGTGCTCAGGAGTTCATCATTCACCAGTGCTTAGTGTTCAAGTTTCTGAAACGGATCAGACTCCTTTCTTCCCACTGTAACGTGGCCCAGGTCAATAAGTGGAAGACGTCTCCGCTCAGACTCAGCACATGACCAGGCGGAACATAAATATCACTCTTTCCAGAGACCGTTGGCATTAGTCCATATTGTCAGTTTATGATCATCTAATTTGCATTAGATTCTATATAACTGATGTCAGTTAATAACAATTAATCTCTCGATTTATTTGTTGAGCCTAGAATAAGGTTTGCCTTACTACTTCCAGGAAACTTCAGTTTATCTTTCCAAAAGATAACGTCCATAGTAACATCCAACTCAGTCACTTGCATCTATCAATCTTTTGCACTTTATCCACTTATCTAAAATCACAACATTCAGTGGTTCCCCATTTGAGGCTATCTTACATCTAAATGATTGGCCTTTGGGTTGGTTTTGTTATGCAGTACTGGCAACCCTGCACCTAGGTTACCAGCACACCAACGCTTCCCAGTGTCACACTCTCTTCCTGTTGAGCCTCAGGGAATTCAGCTTCTTGTCAACTTGTATACTGCTATAATGAGACAATCCGTTTCTATTTTATCTATTTGTGTCTCAGCAATTATTACACCAATTAGTCTCCTTCGAAACACTTCCAGCAAATATTCCACATCTATACCTGCATCCCACTTTTAATTAAGACCTTGTTGGGTGCTATCAAGCTTTCTGCACATTAATCTGTCTGCATTACCATGTTTAACAAGAGTTTTGTGTCAGCAGATTTCCTTGATTGGATAGGATGATAACAGCACCAGGACCAAATTTGCTTCCCCTAAAGCAATGTTCTGTGCATTTCATTTCATTTATTTGTTTATTTTAATTTAATGAGTGGTAAATTGCACAAATTTGAATTGTTTTTTTTTGCCAACAATGGGAATTGGTCCGTAGGCAGCAGCACTGTAATTTTTCACAACAGACACTTAAATAATAAATCAATAAGAGGCAGTCTTATGTAGTTTGCTTAGTCAGTGTGTTCAAACGAGGAGAATCAGGCCGAGCCATTTCATTTTCTCTCCCAGCATTTCCGCTCTGTCTCTATGTCCACGTTGCTTTCCAATTGTGCTCTATTGACTCTATTGGGTAATTGATTTAGACAGAACACTAAACTCTGCTTTACGCCTCGGTTTTCAACATATCAAAAAGCTTTAATGGTGCTTTAATCTCAAAATAATGTTTCTTACTTCCATACAATAGAAGCGATTTGTCTGTCCTTTGGTGTTTGCCAACCTTGATCTCCTCATTGGCTGTGTTGGGTATAGTCTTTATCAGAAATGGTCGGTATTGTAGAGCTTTCTGTCATGCTGAAGGAATGAAGTCATTCAGGCAATGAATCATGTGTATCGTTTCATAAGTTAAGAGTCAGAGCCTGCTTGCCAGTTCAGTCTAGTCTCTGACCTCAGGTCAGCGTGAACAGTCCGATAGATCGGTATTTTTTTAGCTTGGTTGCATCTGCGCTGGCTGGATTACGACTAGCTCTTACAAGGTTCACTGGCATTCTCTTGTATTATCTGGCCCCAGGCGATGTGCACACACTCACATAAACACACACATGCACACACATGTACAAAGAGAAATAAACAAATGTTGATTTGTGTTCAAAGGCAAACAGAGAAAAACAAAGATATGGCTCATACACGCTCGACTTCACATATCGCATTTTGCAGAGCTTATGAAGACAATCCTTATGGGCACAAACAATGCAGAGGAGTTTACCTCTTACAGACATGGACACACACACACATGACCCATTCTCACTCCCCGACTCATCTTCGCTGTCTCATTAGTAAGTACAGTGCCCCATGTTTTATCTAGTCAAGCTGGTAGGACTGGGTCCTTGGCATGTTATCCCCACATAATCTGTGGCTGTAGACATTTGCAGTTCTGCACTGATTAAAGCTGGCCAGCAGGAAACCACTGCAATCCTCTTGCGGCTCTCACAAATCAGCAGGCCAAATCAAGCATGCTTCGATCCCAATGACTCAAACTAACCCCTGCACTTACTGCAGAAACCTTACTTCTGCATTCTCTTTTTCTCTGCCATATACTGTCTCACTTTTTTAAAGTCAGTGTGAGAAACACAAGGCTTTGGATTTGGCACAGAGAAGTATTTGGAAACCTTTGATTTGATTTATTAAAAATGTAATGAAATGCACTCAAGCCATATTCGGAATAACTTTAATATCCAGCGATAACTTATTCCGCACTTGTGCCCCAGAGTATTCAAAAGACCTACGACCATACATAATTTTAAAATGACAATGTAATATCCATAAGACTTTGCCTATTATAACAATGTTGTTAATTCTTATTATAACAATTGTTATTTCATGCGTTCTATTCTGCTTTTAGGTAACCAATCAAGATGCTTAAATTAGGAAACCTCAATATGTGTAAAACGTAAAACTAACCATATCAATTTGTTTTGAGATTTTAGATTTTTTTAACTCTTAGAAAAGTTATATGGTTCAAAAAAACATGCATAAACTTGTAGAAAGATCTATATAAATAAAATAGGACATATAAATAAAACAGGAAATTATGTCATAGAGAGGATCCCTACAGGCCCTCATGACCGTGTGTCAAGGTCAATAAAAAGCCTATTTCACACCAAGAATGTTAACTATAAACATACCTATAAGGATAATTATATGAGTGTCCACACAAAAGCACAATAACGGTCTGTTTATTGTAAACACGTGTTGCAGTTATGTTGTCTGTTGCTTTAAATTCTCAACCTCTTTTAACTTGGGTAGATTCTGTTTGGCTGTCAATGTTTTTATTGTTCATCAGCTGGATGAAACAATTTTAAAGGGTCATTCACACTGAGGACAATAACTATATTGATAACTATAACTATAATGTCTTAATCATTCTAATTCTTTGAGAACAGGGAAGTCCACGCCACAACTATAAAGAATAACAATTGCAACATTATAACGATAATGATTACCTTTTTTATTGTTTTTTGTATATATATTTTGAGAAATAGAAATTGCAAGACATAAATTCACAATTTAGAAGGGAAAAGTCAGAATTGAATTGAAAGTTTATATTATAACTCCCAGGATCTGCTGCTGTTATAACCAGCTGAATAAATTCTTCATCAGGAGCATTCATTCAGCTTGGCAGCTGGAAGCCAAATCATCAGTAGGAGTAAAGCATAATGAAAAACTCTGAACCATTTATATAAATCTACCAATGGAATAAACTACGCACAATAGTGACCAACATTGTTGTAAAATGCAGCAGTTGTCTATTATTTGATGTCGGCTCTCCCTAAGTGTGAAATATTAAGTCTGTGAAGCATACATACATGTTATATACAGAGAGAATTTCTATTCACTGGAGAGATGAACAGAATAGAGTCTTTTACTGCAGAGGGCCTGCAATTCACGAGCATCTAACAAGTGTGAAGAGTCATAGAGAATCAATGGAATATGGATCGTGTATGAGGACTACGGCAGTATATCGATATGAAGTGCTTCGTTCTCCTTACGGCTTCGGATAGACTTTTAAGAGCATTGCAACATCAAAGGAGGAAAACAAGCCATCAGGAGTAATGTAGATCAGCAGTCTGTGAAACAGAGCAAGACATCAAAATCTGAGAAAAAGATGAAAGTACAAGCAAAATATAAGGCCACAGTGGAAAACACAAGCAAATTGATGAAAGACATACATAGCATTTTTTTCTTGCCATTGTTCTGCGACCTTTTTCAAGGACTTGGACAGGGGGCAATTTCACAGATAATGATTGTTTCTATGAAGGCCAGCTCTTTTGCATTATGGGAAACTGCAATAATGTCATTAAGGCCAACTAGATCAGCAGTTTGTTTGTCTAGAAAAAACAGTCCAAGGAAGTCTGAATCAGGGGCGACCTACTGGGGGGAAGGTTAGGACGATTCCAAGGGCCCTGATCAGAGAGGGGGCCGATGCGATGTCTACATCTTGGCAACTAACTAAAATAAAATACGTTTGAGTACTAAAATTACTAAAACTGAAAATTACAAAAAAAAAAGAAGCTAAATTGAAATACACACACGATATTACTAACCTAAACCAAAATTAGAAATAAAAACAGAAAATCTAAAATTTAAAGCTGATTCAAAATATTAATAAATACTATAAATGACACTAAAAAATAGTATATTATAAATAATATTAAAACTACACTTACAAAGCTCAGCACTATTTTGCACTTGGTGGAAAGTTGTCAGCCATATTAATTTTTAAAACTATAACTCTCTTTTCAGTTAGCAGTATCAACAAAATCCAGCTACAATCAGTAGTTGTGAATCATAAACCTTCTCAAATAAAAAGTGCTTTTAAGTGAAATATGCATAATAGCAAAAACACCATTACTTCTTTTGTAAGTCTTTGTGTGACTCTAACTATTAGATTAGTGTACAGTAAACACTGGGGCACTGCATGGATGTTTTTGACCTCTGAATATCCATAATTTGCTACTTTGAACTGTGTTGTTCTGAGATTATGTATGCTCATTTACCCTTTGAAAGCTGACACGTTTCTTCACTGCAATGTCTATTGGTCAGACCGCTGGAGGACGGGAGCCCCCAGGGCAAAGCACATGGCAAAAAGCTTTCATTATGATTGGAATCTAGATCTATAAATTGGGGCTCCAGATGCCTCTCTGTTATTTTCAGGCCCTCTGGCACCAGCTTCCAAAGGCTGGAACATATTCAATTATATTCATAAATGTAAGATCATCACACAGTTGACAAATATAGAACAGATTTGTATTATTTAAATGTAACCTGAGAGAAGGGAAAAAAGAGTGTGAGTGAATAAAATTACAGAGAAAATATGCAAATTGTGTAAAAAGATTAAGAAGATGAGCAGGGGCTGGTGCACGCAGAGCAGGGGGCTTATGACGAGAGAAGGGAGGGATGATGTAGGAGAAGATCAGAAAGAAATTAAGAAAGAATGTGGGAGAAGAGAGAGATTTGGAAGAACGTGAGACTGGATGGGAGCAGGACACTGAAAGGGAAAAAATGAAAATGAACTGAATACAAAGAGTGATAAATAAAGAATACTAAAAGTGCAAGGAAAACGGTTATGGGAAGACAAAGCTGTACAAAGTTGCAGGCTGTAGGAGGTTTCAGAGGTTGCTATGAGAAAAAAGACAATTAGGAAGACTGAATAAAAAAAAAGGATTTCTTCAACTTGCCCACTATTTTGTCTTAAAGGAATAGTTAAATTGTATGAAAATGCACTCACCTTCAGTTCCTACAAGATGTAGATAAATTTGTTTCTTCATCAGAAACAGATTTGGAGAAATTTAGCATTACATCACTTGAAAAGTAGTCCACAAAACTTCAGTTCATTAGTTAACATCTTGTGAGGTGAAAAGCTGTGAGTTTTTAAGAAAAAAATCCATCAAGGCATTTTGCCTTAATTTCTACCGAGGGACCGGACCGAAATTTTTTGTTTATATTTTTATTGAAGGAAGAACAGAGTGACGTATTACATACAAAAAGAGTAAACAATGCTTCTCTTGATTTTACAATTTTCCCCCTTTCCCACAACCCACCCCATAGAACAATAACAAATTATAAATATAAATAAAATAAATATAAAAAATAAATCAATCAATCAATCAATCAACAATGAATAATCATAATAAATAAATAAATAAAAAATCCAAAATGGAAAAATACATATTTGTAGTTTTGATATTACAAACAGTGATGAAATAATTAACATCATTGTTAGCCCATTGTATCTGATTGCATTATCCCTTCCAATGGGATTTTTCACAAACAAAATAAATGGTCCTGTATAGATGAATACAGGTCCTTATATTTGCAGGTCCCTGGAATTGTTTGAAAATCCAATAAATCCTCTTCAAATACTCCTAATTAACTACAATAAATCATATGTTGTCACACAGCTGGTGTTAAACTTTATGAAACCCCTTACATAAAATATGTACTGCAGCCCTTTCCGAGTATTTTTGTCAAATGGTTTTTGCACTTTACTGTTTCAGCTTCATCTCATTTTATGAAACCATCTGTTTCTCCTTTTGTTTGTGTTTGTAAAGAAATAAACAGCAGTTTGTAAGGCAATGTCTTATTGAAGCAGCTCTCTTGTCAGAGAAAAACATCCAATTTAGGCATTAAGTTTCATTACGGCTATGCCTCCAAATGATCAGTGTAACGGATCAGATGAGATGATAACAGTTCAAAGAAGTGTGGTGTGGAAACAGAAGAACAGAGAAAAGTCTGGAAGGCAAAGGCTCGAAAAAATGTGTTTGGAGAAAAATTAGAATCATTAAAGATCAGCATCACTAACTATTAAGTAGATGTTCCCATTTTTAGCTCTACTTAAAGATGCTGTTAGCCAGTTTTAATACCATACATAATATGTACATGTTGCAGTATATGATTGAGATGTCCAGACAAATCATATCTGTCTCAGTGCAACTTTATGCTCTTTATTAAACAAATAAAAAGAGGCATGGGAAACTTTTTAACTCAGATAACATTATGGTGAACCTCACAAAGCTTCACAAAATCATGTCCAGGTCATATTTCACACCAAAATCTAATGAAAAGAGAAAGAAATGGTATTTTGCCTTTAGTAACTGAATGCTTTTATATGTTTTGAAGCATTAAAGTTTTAGTGTAAAATAAGGTAAACAGTGAAGTATTTTTTACATTGTAATATTTGTTTTACTGCTTTTCGTTTATGCAAACTAAAAACACTTTGCATATGTATGGGATGATTCTCATTACTGTATTATATTAATTACTGTATTTCTCCTTTTCTCTTTTAGTTTTGGACTAAACATATGATGTTATTTACCTCTTGGTGTTATTTACCCAGCCAAAATCACCAAGGTATTTGTGGAGTCTGAGTGGATAAAGAGCATCTTGTTCACCCCAGGTGAACGTCTTTCCTATGCAGCCTTGAATGAAGCACCGATCTATGGGAATCAAAGAGGAAGAATAATTGATTTCATGATGAGCACACCTGGGACGGCCAGACTGTTTCTGAAATAGCCTTTTCTTCTACACTGCTGTTTGGAGAACCTGCAGTATTATTCACACAATAGTTTACAGTTTGTCTCTGCCACACTATATCATACATGATGTAGATGTGGTGGCTCTTTAGTCAGACTGTATTACATATTCTAGCTATAATACTCTTCATGGTAGTACATTATTGACTACAGTATAAGGGTGCACATAGTGTTGTTTTTGGCGGCCTGTTTTAATTTTAGTTTTATAGTCTTTGTGTGAAGCTGTCATTTTAGTTTTTATTAGTTTTAGTCACGTTCATACTCTTTTTAGTCTAGTCAAGTTTTAGTAAACTAAAAGTCTGAGCATTTTAGTCTAATTTTAGTCGACGAAAACTGATGACATTTAGTCTAGGTTTAGTCGACGAAAACTGATGACATTTAGTCTAGTTTTAGTCAATGAAAATTGTATTTTAGTCTCTTTTTAGAAATGCAATTCTATTTAACCCAGTCAATATAGTATAAGTACCTAGTAGTATAGACGAAACCAAAATTTTATTTTAGCCAAACCCATTTCAAACAAGGTTATCTTATTATATTATTGTTACCTTATAGACTCAAGAATACATCCATTCCAGACACGGAAGACACTCTGATTTGAATTTACAACATTTATTTTCCAACCAAAAAAAAAAAAAA
Organism: Sinocyclocheilus anophthalmus; assembly: GCA_018155175.1. Lineage (NCBI taxonomy): Eukaryota > Metazoa > Chordata > Actinopteri > Cypriniformes > Cyprinidae > Sinocyclocheilus > Sinocyclocheilus anophthalmus. The sequence goes on from JADLZN010011330.1 coordinate 550,875, forward strand.
AAAATGTTATTTTTTTTTTTTTTTTTTTTTTTTTTTTTTTTCTTTTTTTTCTTTTTTTTTTTTTTTTTTTTTTCTTTCTCGTTTTTTTTTTTTGAAGTACACAATATAATATAAATAAAGACGAAGCCCGCTGGCCGGCCATCGGTGCATTTCTCTGTGTCAGACTTAACTTTGTTTGGTTTTCGTCTTCTGAATCAGTGTTTCCCAACCTTTCTTTAGTCGCGGCACCCTTTGGAAATTTTAACAAATTTGTGGCACCCTACAAAATTAATTTTGTCACAATATTTAAATTTCTAACTTCGATATGATAATTTGAAAAGTATAGATATTCGGTACAACAGTGAAGAACTGCAGAATATAATGTCAAACAGATATTTTTAATATTATAAAAAAATGGTTATCAATGGTGGCAATCAGCTAGGCTAATTTATAGAGAGACCAATTTATATGACAGATTTTAATGTAGGCTTTTATTCATATGTAAACATTGTGAGATAGCTAGTTATAATGGTAATTAAACAAAGTTTTGCTCACTCAGTGTATTTTTGATTTTACAGCTGGGTAATTCTGTTGCAGTAGCACGAGATAGCTTGATTTAAAACTTTGAATTAAATAAAAAATGACAAGGAGGCTAAGCAGTTAATAATAAAATAAGAGCAAATAAATAAACTACTAATGATAGCACAAATAAAAAACAACAATAGGCCTACAAATGAAATAAATAGCATTTTAGTTTTTCAGGTAGGTCTAACAAACAGTAGGGCTATTAAGAGATTTTTTTTTTTTTTTACCAATTATCCAAATAATGTTTATTCCAAGAAAGCTATTATTATAAGAACACGCATGAGCATTGCTGTTAGCAGATCAATGAATGAGAGGGCAGCGTTACCAGAGTTGCCCATTTACCACACCATGTTACAGCACAGTAGGGCTATTGCAAACAGAAAAAAATAATGTACTACATCGATGTTTCCTGTCAGCTTGATTTTTGAGTGGACTTTGCTGTTCCGATGAGCATGAACGGTATATGAGTGGAGCACTCACATGCATAGAGCGGATAATACGCAGAGCGTCACACCACGTGAAAGTGAAACCTGAGCGGTGAACTAATTTTCGGCAGCCGGAATTTCAGTGCATCTCTAATTATTGGCGACATTAGAAATGGATATTATATAATAGCTGCTTTTTTGAACATTTTAGCAATTTAAAAATATTAAAAAAAGATTTTTTACACGGCACCCCTGCTCTCGACAGACACAGCACCAACAGGTTGGGAAACACTGCTCTAAATAATGCCGCGAGTGGGGCTTGAGGAAGTGACGTCGCCTGCGTCTGCGCAGTGCGACCTGATGCAGCCCCTGAAGCGAGACACAGGAAACAGAAATACTGCTAAATAATAATAATAACGCGACTAAACGAGACGAAATAACATTATAACATTTCGTTTCGTCTCGTTTTGGTCAACGAAAATGAAGAGACATTTTAGCATAGTTTTTATTTTGTAAACCACATTTAGTCTCGTTTTTATTCGTCAACAATATTGCATTATACATTTAATTATAGTCATCGTCACATGACCAGCATTTACGTTGTGTCTCGTCTCGTTTTCGTCACGTGATAAAGGTTCGTTGACGACGATATTTAGTCATAATTTTCGTTGACGAAAGCAACACTAGCTGCACACTATACGGATCATGGCATGTAGGCTGATGAAAGCGAGATTTTCCGGTCCTGGGGGGTTTCACAAGTCATCATATTTTCTGCTTTTCAAATGTCTTCTTTGAATACAAATGAATTCAGCTTTCATTGCAAATTACAAATTTCAGCAGAAGGGCAATATTCTATACTCAAAAATAGGGCTTAGTGTTTAATTGCACATAAATTTGGTATTTTGCTCTTCTGGTAGGCTTCACATGAAGGTAAGGCTACTTCAGAGTGATCGTCTTAAAACTGTGTTTCCGTTGAAGGTCAGGGGTTGTTCAACATGATGAATTCAAGAGTACGAGATGAAGATGATGAAATATGGGGGGGGGGATATCAGTCTAAATAACAGTTACAGTTTGTTCAAAGCACTGTGGAGTGAAGACTTTGCCAAACTGATGTGGCAGGTTACAATTTCCACAAGCTGTAAATTTGCCTCACTAACATTCTAAATGGCTTGTTGTTTTTCTTATTCTATTCATTAGTTAATTAGATACTAATCAGGGGTGAAAAATGTGTGAAGCAAACAGCTAATATACCCACAGCCAAACAATCTCATGAAAATGATCACCAGGATGTTCATCAGAGACCATCATATACTGTATGTGTCTTTCAAAATCAAAGACTCTCTAAGGCCTACCTGCTAGTTTTTTTTTTTTTTTTTTTTTTTTTTTTTTTTTTTTTTTTTTTTTTTAAATTTTTTTTTTCCTTCCTTTTTTTTTTTTTTTTTTTTTTTTTTTTTTTTTTTTTTTTTTTTTTTTTTTTTTTTTTTTTTTTTTTTTTTTTTTTTTTTTTTTTTTTTTTTTTTTTTTTTTTTTTTTTTTTTTTTTTTTTTTTTTTTTTTTTTTTTTTTTTTTTTTTTTTTTTTTTTTTTTTTTTTTTTTTTTTTTTTTTTTTTTTGTTGAGGAAGCAGTTTGTTGTTTCTGCCTTTAATGTTTCTGTCATTAATGTGAATATTCATGAAAAATTCCTTGAACTAAGAACAGGCAATTGAGTCAGTTTACCCTGTGGGCGCGTCTCTGTATTTTGCCTTTTTAAGTATTATTGCATTTACAAAACCACTAAATACTTTGTAAAAGTATCAATTCAATCTGCAATTGGAAACAGTACATTTCTCACGGCTTGACTTGGAGAAGGAAAAGTGCACATAATTGCTGAACACACAACTTAAAAATAAGTCCAATTACCTCCTTTAAGATGAAACAGTGTCCAAATAAATTGTTGTTAATTACATCAATGGAGAATATGTTTTGGATAACATGTAATTAAAAAAGCAAATTAATTCAGCTTTTTGTCCCCATTCCTTCACCTTTAAAGTGTGGTGGAAAAACTGAATGAGACACCCTGCCAGATGCATCAAAAATGCCATCCATTAAAACATGACAGAGAGTCAGTCTTTCAAGATGGCTACTTAATAAGTCCTGTGTTAGCAAGCCACCCTAAGCTTGTTTAAAAGTGAGAGTGAGTCTTTGATGAATAAATACCCAGATGAAGAAAAGGTCACGTCATATCCAAGCAGCCCGGTTGAGTGTCATGAGACTTTTTGCCTGTCTTTTCCCCACTGCTAACCTGTTTCAACTGCTATCACTGCCTCTTTTTTCTTTTTTTCCCTGTTCAGTCTTCTTAGAATAACATATTGTAGGAAGGTGCATGCAGGTATCCTTCTGTTGAGTTCTGTCTCTGACATGAATAAGGGATAGATGCACCAATATCAGTAGTTATTGATTTCCCTCTTCCATTCAGCTCAACTTTTCAGAAATCCAATTCTTATTTTAAAATATTTTCAAATTCTTATTTTAGCTATAAGAATGCCAAAGCATTGCAAAAATAATGTAAAATGCGTAAAAATCCAAAATTGCTGTTCTTTCAAAAGGACACTTTTTATAATATTAAAACCCTGTCATTCCAAAAAAAAAAGTTAGCACTGCTTTGATTTAGATTTTTTTTATTTATTTTTTTGCTTTTGATTTTTCTTGAATAGTTCAATGGTTTGAATGAATTTATTAAGTGAATGATTCAATGATTCACTCATAAACTCAGTCACTTGTTCCTGAATGAATCAGCATTTTTAAACGAATCGGTTGAATGAATGATTCAATGACTCACTCATAAACCACTGCGCTGGGCTTCAAATGGGATAAATTAGAACAATCATGGCAGCTATTTTGAAAGGTTGTTCCAATTTGAAGTGCTCAAAACTGACCACTTCAAAGGGCCATATAGGAAAGATTTCAAAGGGTACATCTGATGCACCTATAATTCTGCACAGGTTTAATTATAGTGTAATTTTTTTACTGAATGGAGTGGTGTTTTGATTGAATCGCATAAAGGCAGCAACATGGTGCCACCTGGTGTACCAATGTAACCATCAGAAAGAGTCACTGAAAAAGAACAAACTAGAACAAACACAGACAAGTGGAAACAGTTCCCGGTACTGTTCGGACTGTATACTAGAATTAACTGTTGTATAATATACAACAGCTCTACCTTACTAGGAGGCAGTTGCCTTCAGTAAACTCCAGAACCACTGCCGTGAACAAAACTCAAATTTGGCAATGCTCCTAAAAAATGGCACTAAAATAAATGGCCCTGTGCTCCTTTTGAAAACAGTGTATCATTTTCAGCTGCATAGTATTGATGGGGAGATTCTACAATACAAAAAACACATTGATTTCCATTATCCATTCAAAGACAGAGAGAATGGGGTAGAAAAACCTAGCTATGCACATTCTTCTCCTATCTGTGAGGCATGCTACAAAGAACAGCAGACCAAATGAGTGTTAGTTTAAAAAAAGAAAGAAAGAAAGACAGAGATGCAGAGGTTGTTTTATGAGAGGATCTTATTTAATTAATGGTGTTTTTGTGGGGTATCAACAATATGCTGTTTCTTCTGCTAGAGATGAGACTGTGTCATCCATGCTTGGATAGAGCTGACACGAAGGGAGTATTGATATGCTAATGTTGCTCCTCATTAGCTGCAATTAATTAGAACTGGACGACTGGGCACTGCTGTGTTAGTGTGTCGGTGAACCATGCTGTTTATCTGGAAATAAGAGGCGCTGCACCGTGATACACAAAAGAGTGACTGAATGACAGAGTGGAGATGATGATGATGTGAGAAAAAGAAATGCCAAGGCACCAGACCTTGATGAGGAGTCACATCATGACACCATTAAGACACAGAAAAAGCTTTTGTTAGAAGACAGAAAGAGAAGGAATGGGAAGAAGATAATTGTTTTGACTTTTTCTGACAAGTCTATCATTTTCGTATAAATAAGTTTAGACTCCAGAGCACAATACAATTACAATTTCAGTATGTCTAAAGAAACCCTTAGAATTACTTAAAGGGTTAGTTCACCAAAAAAAGAAAATTAGGCTGTGTTTTACTCACCCCCGAGGTATCCTAGGTGTATATGATTTTTTTTCTTTCAGACAAATCCAGTTTGAGTTATATAAAAAATTGTCTTTGATCTTTCAAGCTGTTTAATGCCACTCAGTGGGTGTTGCATTGCTTCAGTCCAAAAGAACTTAAATAAAAATCGCTCATCCATAAAAAAAAGTGTCTGTGGTGAACAAAGGCCTTCTGTAGCGAACCCCCCCCCCCCCCCCCCCCCGGATGCGTTTTTGTTAGAAAAATATCCATATTCAAAACTTAATCACTTTAATGTAGCTTGCACCAACAGTTATACACAGAAGCAGTTCCGGGAGCATGACGTATGAGGTCAGCGTTGCTCATGCGCCGGTGAGTATCGTGAAAACCAACGTTTGTTTACAGGATCAAAGGAAGCAAAGTTTCCTTACTTTAGCAAAGGAAAACCAGTCTCCTCTTGGCTTATATCGAAATCCTCTGACATGCTTCTTTACAAATCCTCGTTTTGTACTTCTAATTATTGACCGTTTTTTTTTTTTGATCTCTCCAAGTGCGTCACTTCTGAGCAGCGCATGCGAAAAGCTGACCTCATACATAATTCCCCCGGAAACTGCTTCTGTTTACAATAGTGAGCGCAAGCTAGATTCAAGATTCAAGATTATTATGTTTTAAATATGGTTATTTTTCTTATAAAAACGCATCGATTTGCTACAGGAGACATTTGTTCACCCCCCGGAGCCGTGTGAGACACTTTTTTGTATGGATGGGCAATTTTTATTTAAGTTCTTTTGAACTGAAGCAATGCAACACCCGCTGAGTGGCATTAAACAGCTTGAAAGATCAAAAGACAATTTTTAATATAACTCCGACTGGATTCGTCTGAAAGAAGAAAGTCATATACACCTAGGATGCCTCGGGGGTGAGTAAAACACAGGCTAATTTTCATTTTTGGGTGAACTAACCCTTTAAAGTGATAGTTACATAAAAATGAAAATTCTGTCATCAATTACTCACCTGCATGTTGTTCCAAACCTGTATGACTTACTTCTGGGGAACACAATGGAAGATATTTTTGAGAAAGTTGTGTGTAAACAATATTGGACCCCTTTTTGACTTTGTCATTGTAAGGAAAGACAGAAATAGACCATTTCAAAATATCGTTATATCTTTTGTGGACCGCAGAAGAAAAAAAATCTCTCAGCTTTCTGAACGCTGTGAGGAGGAGGAAACAAAAACAGATTTTTTTATGTTTAGGTGAACTACCCCTTTAAAGGGGTCATATGATGCTTTTTTTAAAGATCATTATTTTGTGTATTTGGTGTAACAGAATATGTTGACATGCTTTAATGTTCAAAAAACACATTATTTTTCAAATACTGTACATTATTGTAGGTCATCTATGCCCCGCCTATCTCAAACATGTCGTTTTCAACAAACCCCCCTCCTTTGACAAGCGCAGTCTGCTCTGATTGGCCAGCTGACCCAGTGCATTGTGATTGGCCGAACACCGCAAGCACTCGCCGGAAATGTAACGCCCCTTACCATAATCGCGAGCTTCATCTTTCAAAATAAATGTTAAGACAGTAAATAATGTCATTAGTTTTACCATCAGTTCAAGCCCGAAAGGGGAACAAAGTCACGTTACAGACACAGTGATGAAGCTGGTATGTGTTTGCAGTACACAAGCCACGGTTAAGACAGCTGACTCCACTGTGATGTGACCCTGTCTCTCTCTCTCTCTCTCTCTCTCACACACACACACACACACACACACACACACACACACACACACCGATGCGCAAAACTCCGCATTTGAACAGTCAATAGCAAATACTTAAACTAATAACAAAACATACATACAGTAGCTGATTCAGAAGCGCCAGATTGTCATAGCAAAGTCAGAATTACCTCCTCTCCTAGGTTCACGAAACGGTCGTCCATAAAATGCTGTTCTGTTGTAAGTAATCTTAAAGATTCCTAAATGCATCAACTTTCGGAAGGCCAAATAAAGTGCTTTTGCTTTCGCCTAGAAACACACAGTGTCTCTCTGACATGGCTGCTTCAACACTAACTGTGGTTACTGAAACCACGCCTTCTTTCTTTGTGTGCACATTTGGGCGGCATTACGCAAATATTTCCACATAGTGAGGTAGATATGTGGGGGCGTGTTAGAACTAGCCATTTTAGGGGGGCGTGGCAGAGTCTTAACTTTGATAAAGAATATCTCTTTGGTTTTGAGACTTTAGTCTTTGCAACTTCAGGGATCTTATCTATGCACAATCAGCTTGTAACACTCCAAAGAGAAAGGAAAACTTGAAATCGCATCATATGACCCCTTTAAGACACCGTGTATATGTAGGTAAGAACCTTTCTGTTCCCTCTTCTTTTGTATTCTCTTCTTTCTCTGTACAAAACAATTGGATCCATGGCCCTGCGGTGCACAACACAACATAATTTTCCAAGCAAACAAAAGTTGACAAAACAATATAATTAACCCAACACATAACAGAATTAGTCCACAACCCAACAGAAGCAATGTTGCTTGACAGAGCAATAAAATATTTGTAATTATTTTATGCCACAGCTGATATTTTGTTGAATTCTTGCATTCATGTTTATTTCTGCATTCTTGGTATGCCCTTACTCCACAATTTCATATCTATCATTATGAATTTGGTGCATTTATTTTCTGTACACATTCATGACCGAGAAAGGACAGATGCTTTTGCATCACACCTGAATCTGGAATGACATTGTTTTACTTGCTCTGATTCTGTATTTATATAGAGATGAATAGAGAGAATAAACTTACATTACCAAGAACGTGCATCCTGAAATGAAATTTTTGTCACTTGTCAGCATATGTTTTGTTACATGGTTCTGTGGAAATTTTATTGGTCAATTTTGAATTGCGGCATTCTGTGGTTCAATATTTCTCTAAATAAGTAGGCATACTTATGGTTATATACATAAGTCGCCTTCCTTCATTTTTGTTTTTTTATTCATTGATTCATTCAGCTAACCTCAGTAGTTTGGGTTTTTATTTGATTGCATATTTATTCAAGCTAAGTAGGCATTTTTGTCCCAGAAAACATGTTCACTGTTACGTTTACGTCTATTCAGTCTGTTTTTATGATAGCAATCAAAACGAAAGTGGTCGATATATATAATATATATATATGTATATAATAATATAGTATATATACAGATATACACACACACACACACACACATACATGCATAAATAAACAGAAAAATTTACAAACATATGTTTTAAAGGGAGTTCTTCCTGTCTCTATGTGTTCGTAAATATACAATAAACAGTAAGTAAATTCAGATAACAGTAAGTTAATCAAACAGTAAGTGAATCCAGATAAATCTTTGACACACATGGAGTCACAGGATTAATGGGTGAGTAGAAATGCACCAGGTAGATAACAGAGAATGCAGACGTGAATAATAACAGTCTTTGTTTGTTTACAGGTTTCTGAGAACAGGGAGAAAAATGCCTCAGGTTACACATGTAACCATGGTTCCCTGAGAATAGGGAATGAGACGCTGTGTCCCCTAGAGGGTGCTATGGGGAATGCCTCCAGCATGACCAGTGTCTGAAGCATGAGTCTAAACACAACAATGAGACCAGGGAGGCTCACAAAGGGCCAAACAACTTAGCAAACTGCCTGGCTGAGCTTTAGGAGCGGAGGTCTCAACATGTAAACTCTCTAAGATGAGAGGAGAACTACACTGAACAAAATTATAAACGCAACAGTTATGTTTTTGCCCCCATTTTTCATGAGCTGAACTCTGATCAAGGAGATTGTTTTGTGGAAAACAATTTCTGTCTGTACATACTAACTACCCCTGTGAACCTTCTGATTTTCTCCATGCTGAGGCAGATTGTAAGGCATTTCATATTTGGGGGAAATGTGTCGATGCCTCTTTTCTGTTTCTCAGTAGCTGAGGCGTCCTCATTGAAGGCTCTGACCTGGCCATTTGGGTTTTTATTTTCTGCTGAATGGCAGGTTCAATAAGCCTTTCTTTAAGTCGCCTTGGTAAGTCATTCGGAGTTTAGGAAGTAGTTAGGCCTTCTCTCGCTTTTGAGAGTTGTCATGCTGAGGCCTCCATCCTCAGAGCTCCATCACGCAGTGGTGCAGAGTTTTTAGGCTTTCTGAGCCTCCTTGGTCACTGCTTTTAGGAAGGGATACCTATGAGCCCAGCTGTAGGTTAGCAAGTGCGAGTTGTAGGCTCTCTGTGAGCCTCCTTACAGGATGTCCTGAGTATGGGACATAGTTACACATATAATAACAAAATTATAAACGCAACACTTTTGATTTTGCCCCCATTTTTCATGAGCTGAACTCAAAGATCTAAGACTTTTTCTATGTACACAAAAGGCCTATTTCTCTCAAATATTGTTCACAAATCTGTCTTAATCTGTGTTAGTGAGCACTTCTCCTTTGCCGAGATTATCCATCCACTTCACAGGTGTGGCATATTAAGATGCTTATTAGACAGCGTGATTATTGCACAGGTGTGTCTTAGGCTGGACACAATAAAAGGCCACTCTAAAATGTGGCAGTTTCTCAACAGCACAAGCCACAGATGTCGCAAGTTTTGATGACTGCAGGAATGTCCACCAGAGCTGTTGCCCGTGAATTGAATGTTCATTTCTCTACCATAAGCCGTCTCCAAAGGCGTTTCAGAGAATTTGGCAGTACATCCAACCAGCCTCACAACCGCAGACCACGTGTAACCACACGAGCCTAGGACCTCCCCATCCAGCATCTTCACCTCCAAGATCGTCTGAGACCAGCCACCCGGACAGCTGCTGCAACAATCGGTTTGCATAACCAAAGAATTTCTGCACAAACTGTCAGAAACCGTCTCAGGGAAGCTCATCTGCATGATCGTCGTCCTCATCGGGGTCTCAACCTGACTACAGTTCGTCGTCGTAACCGACTTGAGTGGGCAAATACTCACATTCGATGGCGTCTGGCACTTTGGAGAGGTGTTCTCTTCACGGATGAATCCCGGTTTTCACTGTACAGGGCAGATGGCAGACAGCGTATATGGCGTCAAATGGGTCAGCGGTTTGCTGATGTCAACATTGTGGATCGAGTGGCCCATGGTGGCGGTGGGGTTATGGTATGGGCAGGCGAATGTTATGGACAACGAACACAGGTGCATTTTATTGAGGCATTTTGAATGCACAGAGATACCGTGACGATCCTGAGGCCCATTGTTGTGCCATTCATCCCGACCATCACCTCATGTTGCAGCATGAAAATGAACGGCACCATGTTGCAAGGATCTGTACACAATTCCTGGAAGCTGAAAACATCCCAGTTCTTGCATGGCCAGCATACTCACCGGACATGTCACCCATTGAGCATGTTTGGGATGCTCTGGATCGGCATATACGACAGAGTGTTCCAGTTCCTGCCAAAATCCAGCAACTTCACACAGCCATTGAAGAGGAGTGGACCAACATTCCACAGGCCACAATCAACAACCTGATCAACTCTATGCGAAGTAGATGTGTTGCACTGCGTGAGGCAAATGTTGGTCACACCAGATACTAACTGGTTTAGTTGCATCTGGGTAAACAGGGAATCAAGAACAACTTATATGGTTGTATCAGGACAGACAGGAAATTTGGGGGTGAATACCTCCATTATGACTGGGAGAGCAGTGTGTACCCCAAACACACATCATGGCTACCCCCTTAACAGTGAGAGAAATCAGTGGCAGAAGGAACTCTAAATCCTCCAAGCTAAGAACAATCTCGTTGGCCACTGGCATGATGGCTATGACATCAGGAGACTCAGGTATAGCACTCATGATAGTGGGAGACTTGGTGGCCCTGTTAGTTGATGGTTTGGTGGATAGACAGAATCAGGTATTGTGACGACTGGTGAATGGGATTGTGACACACCGGTAGCACTGTCTAGTTGTCTTTTAGTACAGGACATTGCAGGAAAGTTTCTTTTGTGAAGTAATACTTTATTCAGCCAAAGGTAAAGTTTAGGGATTGGTAATTATTTATTTGTATCTAGTATTATTTTAATTTTTACCTTTTCTACTTTTAGCAGCACAAGCTGTGTGATAAGAAAAACATTTTCTTGATCAGCAATATCAACTAAGAATGATTTCTGAAGGTCACGTGACACTGAAGACTGGAGTAAAGGCTTCTTAATTTAGCTTTTGCCAGCACAGGAATAAAGTGCATTTTAAAATATATTAAATTAGAAAACAGTTACTTAAAATTGCATAACATTTCACAATGTTGCTGTTTTATTGTATTTTGGGGAAAAAATACAGCCTTGGTAAGCATGAGAGACTTTCAAGTGTAGCGAATCAGCTCATGGGAAATATGAATAATAAACCATAACTAGTTATGATTATGTATGAATATTTTAGATCCGCTGTAGATATTTAGCTGACCTCTCAGGGTCAACTGTATGTCAATTCTAAGAACGTTAATTTCCTGGTTAAGGGAAAACTTTCTTACTGTACAATTCTACAAAAACTTGTAGCATAAATCTGCATGAGTAGTGACTCCGGTTATGAGCAAACAATGAACAACGTCAAGTGTGATATAAGTAAGGTTTTATTAACCACATAAACACTTAAACTAGTCTAACATACTACATAAACACATAAACTGGTCTAACACCCTACACATACCCACATAAGCTGGTCTAACACACACATACACACACACATACAGTTGGTATAGGAAAGGGTTAAAGTTTAAGCAGTAAAGAGGAGCGAAATAAGGAATAAAGTTGTGGAATCATTTGCATATTCAGCAGATCTACACATGAGGGAAGCGTCAGATTCTTAGTTCAAACACACCTTCGTAAAAAAGTGTAACTGATACTTAATGCATAAATTAAAACGACTAAGTTTGATACTTGCAAGTCTCATCTATCTGAAAATAGATTCCTGATGCAATCTTAAGGACCCAAGATCTTGCTGAAATTAGTTGATGAGAAGAACCAGTTTGAGTCAGAGTAACTTTATGAATGGAAAGGACAAGGCCGAAGAAAGGCCTGGCACAATGCTTTGGTATCCTGAAGCGTTTTCTCACATCTTCATCTTAGCATCTGACCGAACCACCGACTGGGGCGGGTCACATGAAGTGTGGCCTTTAAAGCCTGCAGAGATTCACGCCTCTCAAGATGCGCTTGTCCAATGAGGAAGGCTGAAATCCCAAGCGGGAGGTTAGAAATACTGGGGAGTCTTATGACTCTGGGTCTCTAAGCTTGGTATTTTGCATATGTAATTCGCTTGTGTGTTGATGCACAAATTAGTAAAGATTCTTAGGACATCAATATGTTGCATAGGTATCAGCATGTAATATGCACTCTCAGTTAGATCATCCGAAGATGAATTCATAGAGACCAAACATGATATAGGTGAGGTTATATTAACTAGTGGTCTATCATAACATGCATAAAACAGCATACACTACAACAGACAAAATACAAGACAGTAATGGTATACACAAAGACCAAAGGATATGGGTATTCAATCAAATAAAGGTTTTCCTATGAATTAATTATAGAACAGTCCATTTCACTATGGGGCGGATTGCGTATGTGTCTTTCCTATGCGCGAAAATGAGGGAGCTAATTGTCTCTGCCCGCATTCTCTTAGAAGGCTAAGTGCATACGAAACCAGGGGGCCATGGAAGCAGATAGAGGCATGTTCGCCTTTCTGAGGTGAGTAGGTGCACTTTCACGGGGGGAAGGGTCATAGACACGGTCGCGTAATTGGCCTTGGTTAGGTGGGGGGCGTAGATATTAATTTGTAAATATAAAAAAAGTTCGTGTGTCGGAATTGGTCAAATGTACACAAGAAATTAAATAATTTAAAAACTGGTCTTTGAACAGACGTAGTTCGTAGACCCCGGTAGAGTACAGTCTGGGAGGAGTGAGGACGCGCATGCGTTATGAGCCCCCGGGCATCAAGCTTCAGAGAAGCCCCTGCACCGAGATTACTGCTTCAACTTGTAATACAGTCCTCACCAAAACGTATTAGCAATCTGATGTCTCATCCATGTGTGCAATAATCTCTAAAGGGGGATCCAACGTTTATATCGTGGCGATGGGTGAGAAAAGGAAGCACTGAAGGAATGAGGACTGAGTCCAGAGCAAAACGATGCGGTGCGAAGTAGATGATGGAACGGGTTGTCAGGCAAGTCACAATGAACTTGACCTGCAGATGTGGCAGCCCACACCCTCATAGGGTTTCCTCTGCGGCGTCCGTCTCAACCTATGTGCGCGGCTTCCGCGAGACTCCTCAGTTATCTTCTTCACCACAAGGGCTCTAAGCACCTTTTCACGACTGGAGTTAGTTTGGATCGTGACTCTTCACAGTGTCACCCCTCTTTACAATGTGCCTTCACAATCTCTCCTCTGTGCATCTTTCATTCGCCGACAAAAAAGATATATAATAGCTTGGCATATTGATGTGGACATTCTCTCAAATGTCGAGCGCCACAAGGTTAGCACAAGTATCGCACAACGCCTAAGGAGGTTGAATCTCCATTTGCCTCGTAGGGCGATGAGCCTACAAAATGATAGGCAAGTTATATAGCACGGATCTTCCTGTCACCACATTTGAGCATGTCAACCCTCAGCCTATCACAGAGATAATCAGACCTGCCGTCTGCACCCCTACATCCCTATAATTGGAATTCAGTGCTATCAGACCAGAATTTTCAGATCCATATTCCAACTGTCTGAAAGGCCACAAAATAACTCGTGTAGTAATAAAAGCTATCTGTTTACACGTGACTGATGGCTGTTCTATCTAAAGAGCATTGGCATGCAGTTGAGGCACATACTGAAGAGCTTCACTTCTCTTCTTTTATTAATTCTTTCACATCCTTCCTGCACAGCATTCATTTGCTTTCTTATCTTTACACTCAGAGGGACATTCATTGTGTAGGTTTTATCAGGAGCACATCTTAACCTCTTATCTAGTTTAATAACTTTGTAATGCCAGCAATGGGATGAATCGCTTTGAAAGAATAAATAATGCTGGCAAGGGCGCACTGTGATAGAATAAGTTAAAAACATTTGTAGATCTTAATAGAATAAAAGGGCATGGTTGAGGAGGGGGTTGTTTTTTCCGCCATATGCAACAGGTTCGCCATAGTTTACGGAAGCACCGTTGAAATGTATCCTGTAATTTGAATATACAATAAAACAGATTGTCCGATTATCACGTTATATATGTGTGTTTAGTGTGATCTACACATAGAAAAGAGTGTGTTGTAATTCTCTCCATGTGCCAGTAAATCACACTTTGAGAAAACTGTTTTTCGAAACTGTAAATACCAAAAAGATTACTGGAGTGTTTTACAAGAAAACAGTATTTTAGATTTTCTACTTAATTTCACATTTAATTCAATGACTTGCCTTTCTTTGTAATTGAAATTTACTAGTCATTTCTGAGTGAAAAATGTGTGTTTAGCCCTTTTTCAGTGTAGATTAAATTATAGCGTGAATGTGAAACAATCTCGAAAAGTATTTTTGATGTTGACATAACTGAAAGCGTCATTCCCAGCATACTTTGCATTGGACATAATGTGGAGATAAATTGTTCATTGAGTTAAAATGCTCAAAGTAAGTATAATATTTTTGTGTTTCTGAGCAGATGAAAAAAGTGGAGGCCTGATAGTGTTTAATGTTAAATTTTGTTGAGATTTAGAAACATTTCAATTATATGTCTGTGCTTGTTGCTTTACATATGGAGCAGACTATTTAACACACTAACATGTGCTATCGTTTGCTAACAGTTATTAACTAGCTAGTACTATCTTATAATTCAGTGATGTGACAGAAAATATGAAATGTAATTAACTAATTAAATTACTATTTAATTTGGTCACTTCAAAACAACTAAATTAGCCTATGTGGGGAAAAAAAGTTTTCTAGTTGATGTGGAACTGATGTACATGATTAAATCATGTCAATCCAACACACTTTTTTTCAGTTATGGGAGTCATATAGTTTACCATTGCTTAATGTGATTTCCTTTATTGTATAAAAATCATGTCTTGCAATATCTATGTTCAAGGTCAGTGGGAACAATATAAGAATAGGTCAGCATATGTGACTGCAGATCTAGCTGGCCAAGTCATTCTTCTTTCAAACTCTTTAAAATCGCAATAAATATTCATCTATTGACCCAACTTCCGAAACAGACATAACCATTAAGAAAATGCCTAACCTGTTACCACACTTAACACAATTTATTTATTCTCACTTAGCATTTAAGTCTAGAACTTGCAATTATTTAAGTGAATGAAATACTTGATTGAAATGTGCACTGTCTAGTCTCCTATAAAGGAATTTTGATAGAAAAAATACCACAAAAACAAATTTAAAAACTATTAAATTAAACAGAGGAGAAGAAAAAAAATAGATATATATGAATTTGAGGGGAAAATATAAAATATGTGCAATCAAATAACAGATTATATATATATATATATATCTATTACTATATATACTATATATCATATCTATATATATAGATATATATATATATATTAATTAATGCGAGGAAAATATTAAAATATGTTGCAAATCAAATACCTAGATTAGTAGATTTTGAGGAGTAAAGCCAATAATTTCAAAATCACATTATTCCTCTCCTTTCCTTCCTAACCATTCTGGATTATGTAGGTGGAACAGAGGCATGAAGAATCCCCCTTGAATCCTGTGCCAGCTCTCTGTGTTTCCTTGATAAGTGGTGGGATAATAAGGCACCGAGTGGACACGAATTTCATTTCACAATTTATTGAACACATCCACACATGTGGAAGAAGGGTGGACGGCGATAGATATAAATTTATTATGGGCCCATCAATAAGAGCAGTCAGGGGGTGTGAGGGGCAGATTAGTGGCTCCTCTTGTCATGGTTGGTGAACGCGTACCTTTCAAAAGCTCCAGTTATCTGGAGTGTAGAGGGGGTCAGTGTGCAAAGGCCCCTCTTAATGTGATCCGCCACACCCAGGTTTGCTAGAAGATTCTTCAAATTAAGGAGATTTCAGTCATTCCAATAGGAAAGTTTGGTAACAGCAGTGCTGAGGAGTAACTAACTAAAATAGCGGCACTATTTTAAATGCTAACAAGCGTTTTGTTTTTTTTTTTTTTCATTTTGAGGGGGAAGCTAGCAGGTAGTTTCAAAACCAGTCTTAGCTGAGGAAATAACTAGATGTAAACGATCCTCGCTCGCTCTCTCTCTGGTGTTGGAAAGTCTGATTCATTCAAACTGGTTTGCAGAGCTGGCTAGTATCTAATTATATGTAATTCAGATTATGTAGTCAGATTCCTAAAATTAAATACTTGTAATTAGATTAAATTACATTAAAAACACTTGTAATCAGACTACAGTTACTTTATGGATTACATGATTACATATTATTCACAAAATAGCAATAAATTATTCATAATATATTGATTCTCCCTAATTTCTCTTTTTCATCTTTTAAATGCTCCTTTCCAAAAATAGCCTACTGCTTATATACACTCAAAATTTCTTCCAGTTTTGTGGAAATGCACACAAAGACCAGTCACTATCAGGTGGCTACACAGCATGTGAAGACTGGATTTACAAAAATCAATTCAGGTTTAAGAAGTGTTTCAGCACTGCATCAATTGATGAACATATACATTTTTATTTGAATTATAACTCAGTCAGTTATTTTACCATGTATTTGTAGCGTGCTCGAATCCAATATGATGCACCTAATTTTATATGAATTTAAACAAATCATTTCAGTAGATTAACAAAATCGTAACAGGTCCCATCACTCAATATACTGGATGTTCGGTTTTCGGCTGACACAATCCCCCCACATTGCGTCACCATGCCAACTAATTTTTTTTTTGATATCACTGGTTTTATTGCCTAAAAGGAATGCAGGGGATAAACTCCCTGCATTTTCCTCATAAGAAAGACACACAATGCCCAGAGAAATGGACTGTTCTCTAATTAATTCATAGGAAAAACCTTTCTTTGNAAAATTAAAAATAAATAAAATAAATAAATAAAAAATCTGTGGCACAACCTGTCATTCGTCACATCAAACATAAAAAAACAGCAATAAAAGGTAGGCTTATTGACTTTTTTTAAACTCTAATTGATCGATTTCATGAAACATTCATTTGTATTAAATTGTTCTGATTTTTTCAACATACATTCAAATATTTATTCATGTTTATTTCATGCTGAAAATATTAAAGAGGAAAATATAATTGATTCACAAGCCGCTTGAACTGAGCCGAATATAGTTATCTCACTACAAATTTAGAAGCGTAAAAACACATTTATTGTTTGTATTTCATCATCAAATTGACAGAAGGCTGACAAACTTGGGTTTTTAATATAAGTACCAACAGCATCAAAGTCTTATTGCGCTATTGGGGATGACATGCACAAATGTGAATGGACTTGAAAACGTTAACTATTATCAAGGCATACCGTAAAATAAAAAAACAGCTTGTGATATACAGCCGAACGTAATAACTCAGGAAAATCAAAATCAGTGACCGAGTGGAGCAATAACGTTGGGGGGTGCCCGGTTACAAATTTTTGCATATGGCCCGGGGCTGAACTGCTACGCCACTGGTATAACGAGATAATACAAAAAAAAAATTAATATAAACAATATTACACTTTTTATGTTTTGAAAGTCTCTTAGTCACCCGTCGAATTAATCAAAAAGACTTACAAAACTAGCAACTATTATAATAATAGATTACAGTTTAAAAAATAAATGTGTTCTATGTATAGTTAATAGATTTTAAAAGGGCATTTTATTCTTGTGATGGCAAAACTGAATATTCAGCAGTCTTTAGTTTCACACGATCCTTCAGAAATCATCCTAGGATTACTGATTGGTGCTCAAGAAACCAATCACTGACGAAATGTAAATTTTTGTGGAAAACAATGATTGATTTTTAGTCAGGGTTTCAGAATTGTTACAAAAAATATTCTATTTAAATAATGATGACCATCATGGTGCAATCAATTTAATTCAACTCAGCATCTTGCGAATTCATTTATGAATAAAAAAAGAACATCTTGAAGGCAGTGTATATCATATATAATTCCAAGGACATAATATTAAGGACTATTAAATGATACAAAAAAAAAAAACTTCCTAGTGGTTACCAACCTGACAGAGTGTTCTGTGGGTCCAGAGCGTTACGGAGCCGGACACTAGCGCCATGGTAAGCAATATGCACTTCTGGAAGGCATGGAGACGTCACAGTGGGGGTTGATCCGTTAAACTACAGACAAGAGCTATTTTTAAGTTAATCATCCTGCTAATACTAAATAATTGCACATTACCGCGCCTAATTACCGAGTCAATTCATAAAATGACCGGGAGTGCAAAGAAGGCGGCACCAGCCAAAAGGAGAGAGTTAGCTCTGGGAGCTCCCCTCGCTTGAATCGGTCATCACCCTAGTGGTGACAGGACCCAGTTAACACAGGTTGTACTAGCATCCTCATTAAAATAACAATCTGAAAAAGAGGACAGAGGGGAGATGAGAAATGCAACATGTTCAGTCAAATACGCCATAAAACAAAGGTCTAGCAAAACCGGCTAATAATAAGTCCACATGAATCTGGGTCCACAAAAGATATATTGTGGGTGTAGCGTTGTAAGCAGTTGGACCATGGCAAGTGTGAGCAGTTCTTTGCAATGGAAAATAGCGCTAGGTATAGAAGTCCTAGTTGGGGTTGACTCGGTGAGGTGTCAGCAGACCATCTCACTTTTACCCGTCCCAAAACAGACAGACAGCCACACGGAAAGAAGAGTAAAATAGCAAATGTTAAGACCGGGGTCAAAATCTCACGCACCATCCCTATCAGCCTTCTCCCATGCCCTTGAAAAGCAGCAGTTCTCTCCCCGCCAACCACAGACACACTGCTTGCACTTAGTGCACCATAACAACCTACAAACACCCAAACAAAGAGCAATCATTGTGGCACCAAACAAAAGAAGTTTAGAAATTTATTTCTGTAAAAAAAATTGTATTTATAGTTGAACAGCAATATTTCCTCAAATCAAACATAGGGCCTTAAAGATGTGGTATATATATAAGCTAAAACATATTATTATACTATACACCAAAGGTGGTACGACGGCCCACAGTATATCTACACATACACTATATATATATACATATATAATATTTATTATTATTGTTAATGGGAGGGGCAGGCAACAGATATTGCAATCTATAAATATAACAGTAAAAACGTTAAGTCAATATTTATATAGAAATATAATCAAAATATCAAAATTTGTGCACTGGCAAAAAACATGCAAATACTAATTTTTTGTGGTTAGGTCTGTGAAAATGGGAAACTTGAAACATTATCAATAGTAATAAATTTAAAAAATTAATATTTCTTCACGTACAAAAAAAGATGTTTGTCAAAAAATTGCCTCAAATTCCTAATTTGTTTGAATGGGGCCTGTAAAAATCGTGGCAGTTAGTAAAAAACATAAATATAATAACACAATATTAATATAAAAATAAAATTGCTAACATTTACTCTCTGTCCATCGTACTCGTTCACCTTTATTTTAAGGCAATTCTCGCCATAACAACCCATAACTACGCTGGATTAAACTCCTCATTTGTAATAGAAAATAATAGTAGGAAGGGTCGTTGGTAGTTCATTATGGGTAGGCTTCAGCGAAGTAGTCATGCCGATATGTGCGTTAGAGACGGACTTAATAAACAGCCAATAGGGAATAATAGGATGCCTCATAAGCAACTAGTTAATAGTGAGAATTGGTCCCTATACTAAAGTGTTACCTTACACTCTCTTTTTTGTGGTGCATTCTTTGAAAATGCTAGAAGAGGAAGTTCTAAAAAAACCTTTTGTTGAAGCCTAATATTACAGTCATAAGCACTGACCTGTTCACACTGGCCATAAAGGTCAATAAGGGGGTAACAGGGGCTTGGGATGTCCTGGGCTGCTACGCACTGATCCATGCCGTTAACAAACAGATGGAGGCAACCACTGCTGTCCACCAACAGCCCCAAAATGGTCCCTTCAGGACAGGTGTCCAGGTTAGGACCATAGTTCTCACAAATCTGAGGAAATGAGAGAGAATGAAGTCAGGAACTGATACTAATACTATAAAAATAAAAAGGACATAGGATTTTAAAAATCAGGAAAGATGGAAAGAAAAGTTCAAAACATATGGAAAACAAACACGAAAGCAATGAAGTGAAATGAGAAAAGAAAACCAGGATGTGAAAGGGGTCATATGATGTTGCTAAAAAGAACATTATTTTGTGTATTTGGTATAATGAATGTTTTTATGTGGTTTAAGGTTAAAAAAACATTATTTTCCACATACTGTACATTATTGTTTCTCCTCTATGCCCCGCCTTTCTGAAACGCGTCGATTTTTACAAAGCTCATCGGTCTGAAAAGCGAGGTGTGCTGTGATTGGCCAGCTCTCCAGTGCGTTGTGATTGGCCGAATACCTCGAGCGTGTGATGGAAATGTTACGCTCCTTACCATACTGTGATGCCCTGTCCCAGCACGACGAGACAAAAACATTAAAACCCATTACAAACTAGGCATTTGTTGCATCCAGTGGGGACATAATTACGGATTGTAATGACTTATATTGTCTTTTTACGCTTTGCGTTGCATTGCGCCGCGGAAACATAAAACCATGTCTGCATTTGTGATCGGAGAAATGACAAACAAGCGCTACTCTACACTGCCCAAAACTCGCGTTTGAATCATCAGTGGCAAATTCTTTAAATGAAAACGTACTTACAGTCTGTGAGTCAGAACAGCCGGCATTGTAGTCTACTCTCCCAGGATCAGGCTGCACACATCTGAATAGTGTTGTAAATACAACTTAACCACCAATTTCTAGTCGTGTCCTCTTTTGGAAAGCCAAACAAAGTAATATTCGCTTTTCACAACGAAACACAGCGTCACACGCGGCGGCCTAGAGTGAGCGGAGGTGAGCGGGCTTGAGAACGGCGCGGCTGGCCGATTCGACGAAGGAGCGGCCGGCGGGCTTGCGGCAACCACATGTGACGACCCCGGGCTGGACTCCGCTTCGTCCACGGTGAAAGCCAAAAAATTCCCCTTGGCGATCCACAGCGAGAAGTTTATGTATTTCCTCCGTGACCAGCACGATCGCTCTAGGCATGACGAAGTGGATATCGTCCTTTTTTGGAAGGCCAAACAAAGTATTTTCTCTTTCACAACAAAACACACAGCATCTTCCCGATATTGCGGCAGCAACAATACTACAGCGAGAATGAAAGTTACGCCTTCCTTCTTTGCGTGAACCTTTGGGCGGCGTTATGCAAATCTTCCCAAAATCGTGACACAGACATGTGGGGGCGTGTTAGAATGAACTGTTTTAGGTAGGCGTGGTTGACTCTTAACTTTTAAAGAATATCTCTTTGGATTTGAGACTTTTCTTTGCAACTTTACAGATCTTCTTTCACCAAGAGCTTGTAACACTTCAAGAGAAAGGAACAGTGACACGCATCATTACTCCTTGAAGATCAGTGACATCACCTTCAACGCCGTTGTGAAAAACAGAGTCTCGTTGCAGTAACCAGACTGAGCGTTTAAGGCAGCAAGCTGTGGAAGGGAAGTTGAGGCGATCTGGCGAATGACCAATCACACCCAGCGACAGGGAGGACGTCCATGATGGATTCAGACGGTCTATCTGAAACTGAGAAAGAACAGCTATTAGCATCACGTAGACTGTGTCTCTCACTTTCAAATACACTCACACACAAACACACACCTGGAATAGCTGCTGGCGCGGCAAAGCTTGAGCTGTGACCAAAAGACCCTGGTTGTAGCTGGACACCCGGGTGGCTGTCAGGTTCTGATTGGACAGCTGGATATTTTTTCCATGATTCTCCAAAAAAGTCATGACTGTGGGCACCAGGGCAGGCTCATTCTCACACTGGGAGTTGAAAAACAAACAAATACCAATAAAGCTTGACATTAAAATACAGCCAATCAAGCTTCAAAACATGATCCTCTGAGGTGACACACCTCTCTGACAGGAGTGCTGTCCTCCTCTCCCTCGCTGCAGCTGTCAGGCGAGAGCGAGGGAGCTTTCACACTTTCTGAATCCTCAACTAGTGTGGAGCTGACGATGGACATGGCTGTCACCTTTCCATACAGGTCCAAAACAGCATACACGTTCTGAAACGAAAGTGGATGAGCAGACCGTACAACTGAAAAATTGGACTTATTAACAGATATAGCAGCATATTCGTACCTTCGCCACTGCAGTGGCTGCTGGTCCCATGTCTTCTCCATCAATTAGGATGTGCATGGTGTCATCACTGCATCTCTTCACCCCAACGCGATTTCCCACCTATAGTAGAATGTTGAGGTGTTGAGGCGGTGATATATATTCGTTCCTCGCTTAGGAGTAATAAGAGGTTTTATATATACCACTCTTCAGCGTGTTCATGTTTGTATTTGTGTCTGGCTCAACGGACTGAATAGAGGAAATTAACTGGAGAAGATTTCCATGTCAATGTCATGTTCCAGTTCAAAAGTGTGTACCAGCTGGAGCAAACTTTTTTTTTCTCAAATTGATGTCACAACAGTTGGTTGGTTGAAAAAAATGATTCTGAACGGGATTCCAGGGTTATAGTTTCTCTGTCATTGTTACAGCTGTGACGTGGACTTCCCTCTTTGCATAGAATTAGAACAAATATTAAAACTTTACTGTTACAGTTCTTGTCATTGGTATGAATGCACCTGTGCTCTCTTACCGTGAGTCGATCCAGAGAGCATCCATAGTTCTGTCTCTGTAGCACTCCGTTCCGCCTGACCTCGGAGCTGGCGAGGACCCAGGTGACCTTTGACCTGAGCTGGGTAAGCGAAGGAGAGAGGCCACTGAGCGGGCAGGATGGTAGGTCAGGGGGCTGCAGGGTGGTCAAACCCACATGAAGGGAACCGGACCATCTGTCATCTACCTTGTTAATTTTCACCTAAGAGGAACAACAATGGGACCATATGTGAATAGGACACTAAAATGTCTGGTAACACTTTACAACAAGGTTCCATTTTTTCACTCATCATTTACTCACCCTTTAATAAGTTCCTTTCCTCTGTTAAACACAACAGAATATATATTAAAGAATGTTGGAAACAGTAACCATTGACTTTCATAGTATAAAAAATACTACAGAAGTCAATGGTTGTTTGGTTACCAACAAACATTCTTCAAAATATCTTCTTTTGTGTTCAACAGAAGAACTCATACAGGTTTGGAAAAAAAAAACCTTGATGACGAATGAAAAAACTCTCTAAAGGAAATTTATTATCTTAGTTGGATGTTAATTTTACTAATACATTATTAAAATACAAAAGTTTATCTGTAATATTATTTAAGATGATTAACAATGAACTTTTTGATTTTTTTATGAACTAATGTTGACAAAATACTGCAACAAACATATTCCCATTGTTAGTTAATGTTAGTTAAGATTTTACAACTAATGGGACCACATTTTTAATTTCTTTTTCGTTTGTAAATTAAAACACGTTCCACATCTCACCTCAAACACCTCATCTGTCTTGAGCTCCTTCGCGCTAAACACAATTCCATGGGCATATCCATCGACCCTCAGCGCTTGACAACAGTCTCCTAATAACACCACATTCTTACCATGTTTGCTGTGCAGGCGATGGGCAACCCCTGCCACTAGAGGGTGACAAAGACACAAAAGCAGAACAAAATATATGATCCTGTTTACAACTGGTGTTGTTGACATGAATGTTAAAATCATCAATCTTAATAAATTAATACTGCCTCAAATGTAAAAATAATGAAAAAAAATTATAATACCAGGAGAGTGTATAGGGAAGCTCTTCTCTGTGATGTTACTGGTACACAGACTGTTATCCAGTGGCCCCGATGAACTTGTAATGAACACTTGCACACACTGACCATAAAGATCGATCACAGCATATACTTCTAAAATAAGACAGAAGAAAAGAAAGAAAGGAGGAGGACGTTAGACATTACTAAGTTCTGAAATATCAGTGTTATGCTGAGTTCACACTGCACGATTTTCAAACTCGTCGATCGCCGTTGTTTTCACACTGCGTGACTATCTGGGGTAGCATTCAGTTGCTGCTGTGTTCACATTGCACGATGGATCGGTGACAGGGGGTTTCACATTGCATGACTTCGCAATAGGAAGAATCGCCGACAGCTCTGTCTGGTCCGCAAACTACGTTTCACAACAAAACACACACGAGAAGTGATAAGGAAATAACACGAGAACCTGCGTGCGTCAGACCGGAGTTCTCGAGCAAGACTGTAATTATTAAAAAATATATATATTTAGCCCGCAAATTGTCTGTGAGCTGACTTCCAGCTACAAGGAGAAAAAGAAAAACATATTATGCAGGATGGAGATGAAGGGAACAGGGATTGGGTGTTCTGCAAAGAGATTTGGAGGTAAATAATTTTGCAGTAACTGTTATGCTGATGTTGTGGCTGGTCAAGCAAATGTTTGTGCTTGTTTCTGTATGATATAATTGTTCATATATCTATTAAAATACTGATATTCTGGTCTATAACTCCTCTCCGAACTTCCCTCTGCACTGTATCTTGGTCTCTCGTTGGCTGTAGGTCATCGCCGATGTATTTTTAAGTCAGAACTCGTTTCACACAGCAGGATTTTGAATCACCGACAGGTCTAGATATTTAGCATGCCAAATATTTTGGCGATTCCCTCAGATCGCGTCTTTGTTCATTCACACTGCGTGATTGTCACTTGTGTGAACGAGCACCGATTTACCTCCGATTTCGGGCATTTGTCTGCAATTTCGCAAAACCTGTCGGCGAGTGAAAAATCGGCTAAAATCGTGCAGTGTGAAATCAGCAAGGTAAACATATTTCTCTTGAAAAATTACCTGGTGGCAGCCATCAAGCTACAACCTGGTCAATGCCGGATGACGTACTGCAGGTCTCCAAGTAGCTGTACTCATCACCCCAATCCTGGAGCTGTGTCAGAAGCGTCCCATTCACAGCTGTAGTTATTCCTCATGGTATTCCCATCCTGCATGATCGCTGTGCCACTACAGAAGAGAAAGAGCAAAGAGAGATGTAAGGTGTCAGGTCTGGCAAAGAAAGGAGTTTTAATCCATTAACCCACGGCTCACCTCAACATCCAGGTGTCATAGTCAATGTCAGTCATTGTATTAGGGAACTCCAGTTCTTCTGGTCTGATTGCGGTTACTCCTGTGAAAAATACAAATCAAAATCTGGTTCTTATTCAGGTTCCATTAAAAAAACACATACACAGAACCAAGTGATTATTGGAAATAATAATATTCGGTTCCTTTAATATTCCTGGAGCCAGTATTTTTCTACCATGTTTCCTGCACTACAGCACCAACAGCTATAGTGAAATTCTTTGAAACATGACTTATGAACCAATAATTTTTAGTAAATCAAAGACATACATTTTTTTTTGGTAAATCAGTGGTATTTCTTAAGTGAATCAAGGCAATTTCTTTAGAGAATTAGCGGTATTTCTTTAGTGAATTAGCGGTATTTCTTTAATAAATCAATGGTATTTCTTTAGTGAATTAGCAGTATTTCTTTAGTGAATCAAAGGTATTTAGTGAATCAGAGGTATTTCTTTAATAAATCAGAGGTATTTATTTCTTTAGTGAATCAGTGGTATTTCTTTAGTGAATCAAGGTATTTCTTTAGTGAATCAGAGGTATTTCTTTAGTGAATCAGAGGTATTTCTTTAGTGAATCAGAGGTATTTCTTTAATAAATCAGAGGTATTTATTTCTTTAGTGAATCAGTGGTATTTCTTTAGTGAATCAGAGGTATTTCTTTAGTGAATCAGTGGTATTTCTTTAGTGAATCAGTGGTATTTCTTTAGTGAATCAGAGGTATTTCTTTAATAAATCAGAGGTATTTATTTCTTTAGTGAATCAGTGGTATTTCTTTAGTGAATCAAGGTATTTCTTTAGTGAATCAGAGGTATTTCTTTAGTGAATCAGAGGTATTTCTTTAATGAATCAGTGGTATTTCTTTAGTGAATCAGAGGTATTTCTTTAGTGAATCAGTGGTATTTCTTTAGTGAATCAAGGTATTTCTTTAGTGAATCAGAGGTATTTCTTTAGTGAATCAGAGGTATTTCTTTAGTGAATCAGTGGTATTTCTTTAGTGAATCAGAGGTATTTCTTTAGTGAATCAGAGGTATTTCTTTAATAAATCAGTGGTATTTCTTTAGTGAATCAGTGGTATTTCTTTAGTGAATCAGTGGTATTTCTTTAGTGAATCAGAGGTATTTCTTTAATAAATCAGAGGTATTTCTTTAATAAATCAGAGGTATTTATTTCTTTAGTGAATCAGTGGTATTTCTTTAGTGAATCAGAGGTATTTCTTTAATAAATCAGAGGTATTTCTTTAATAAATAAGTGGTATTTCTTTAGTGAATCAGTGGTATTTCTTTAGTGAATCAAGGTATTTCTTTAGTGAATCAGAGGTATTTCTTTAGTGAATCAGAGGTATTTCTTTAGTGAATCAGAGGTATTTCTTTAGTGAATCAGAGGTATTTCTTTAGTGAATCAGAGGTATTTCTTTAGTGAATCAGAGGTATTTCTTTAGTGAATCAGAGGTATTTCTTTAGTGAATCAGAGGTATTTCTTTAGTGAATCAGAGGTATTTCTTTAGTGAATCAGAGGTATTTCTTTAGTGAATCAGAGGTATTTCTTTAGTGAATCAGAGGTATTTCTTTAGTGAATCAGAGGTATTTCTTTAGTGAATCAGAGGTATTTCTTTAGTGAATCAGAGGTATTTCTTTAATAAATCAGCGGTATTTCTTTAGTGAATCAGAGGTATTTCTTTAGTGAATCAGAGGTATTTCTTTAATAAATCAGAGGTATTTCTTTAATAAATCAGAGGTATTTATTTCTTTAGTGAATCAGTGGTATTTCTTTAGTGAATCAGTGGTATTTCTTTAGTGAATCAGAGGTATTTCTTTAATAAATCAGAGGTATTTATTTCTTTAGTGAATCAGTGGTATTTCTTTAGTGAATCAGAGGTATTTCTTTAATAAATCAGAGGTATTTCTTTAATAAATCAGAGGTATTTATTTCTTTAGTGAATCAGTGGTATTTCTTTAGTGAATCAGTGGTATTTCTTTAGTGAATCAGTGGTATTTCTTTAGTGAATCAGAGGTATTTCTTTAATAAATCAGCGGTATTTCTTTAATAAATCAGTGGTATTTCTTTAGTGAATCAGTGGTATTTCTTTAGTGAATCAGAGGTATTTCTTTAGTGAATCAGAGGTATTTCTTTAATAAATCAGCGGTATTTCTTTAGTGAATCAGAGGTATTTCTTTAATGAATCAGTGGTATTTCTTTAGTGAATCAGAGGTATTTCTTTAATAAATCAGAGGTATTTCTTTAATAAATAAGTGGTATTTCTTTAGTGAATCAGTGTTTTATATAAGCTGACCTGCTTCTATTGAGCCTGACCAGCGATCCACCATTTTCTGAATTACAATTTCAAAGAGCTCTCCATCCCGAAGGCACCTGTTCAGTGAGACACAAAAGCATAAAATATTAATTTAATCGATGGCTGATCCATCAAGACCAACCAGCATAATCTAAGCACTTAAGAGTTCATGCTAAAACAAAAAAAGTAACCTGTTTGAAATAACAATGGCATCGTTAAACTCGCTGCGGCAGTTCTGCCTGAGCGCCGTTCGGCCACCGTTGGTGATGACTGCGTTTGTGCCGTGCAGCTGATGAAAGCGCAAGTCATTAGCAGCTGTAGCTCCTGAAACTGAACATGGGCTACCAGGAGACATGGCAGTAGGGCCCTCAGAGCTGTCATCAGGCAAGGGAGGGAGGTCAGCTATAACAGAGAGAAAGAGATTTTTAAAAGTCTCCTGAGTACTTCAGGGTGTGTACCATCTATCCACCCCTTTCTACTCTCTCCTTATTGCTCTCACCCATATCATCCATGATGGTGGCCTGGGCAGCCTGTCCATACAAGTCTACCACTGCATACACACTGGGCGGAACATTCCAGGCTGCAGGGCCTTGAGGCACTCCATTCACAAAGAAATGCAAACTTCCATCCTCCTTTCGGACAACTCCCACTGTATCTCCAGCCTGTAAACATTCACAAGAGGCACATGAACATAAAACCAGCTAAACCAGGATATGTTCCTAAAAATCAGCTCTTACATAAAAGTCTCAATTCACCATGGTGACAGTTCTGTGTGTCAAAAAGATCTTTAAAAAATCACTCAGAAGAGCTTGAAATTTAAAGAGATAGTTCACCCAAAAATTAAAATTATGTCATTAATTATTCATCCTCATGTCATTCCAAACCCATAAGACCTCCGTTCATCTGTGACACATCTGAGATATTGTTTTGCTGAAACCAACACTTTCTGACCCTGCATCGGCAATCAACGCAAACTGACCCTTCAAGGGGCGCCAGAACGTAGTAAGGATATCGTTACAAATTCCATGTTACATCAGTTGTTCAAGCGTATTTTATCAAGCTATAATACTTTTTGTGCACAAAGAAAACATAAATAATAACTTTATTCAACGATTTCCTCTCTTCGGTGTCAGTCTTCGATGCGTGTTCACGAGAGTACCACAACCCACTATGTTCTGACGTAGAACACACATACACTGCGCCTTGTTTACAAGCAGAAAGTATACGCATGCTTCGTGGTACTGTCTTGAACGTGCGTCAAATCTGACACGGAAAAGATGAAACTGTTGAATAAAAGTCGTTATTTTTGTTTTATTTGTGAACAAAAAGTGTTCTCGTATCTTCGTAAAATTAAGGTTGAACCACTGATGACACATAGACTATTTTGCTGTCCCTTACGTCTTTACTACCTTTCTGGGCCTTGAATGTTTCAGTTGCGTTGCTGTCTATGCTGGGTGAGAAAGCTCTTGGATTTCATGAAAAATATTAATTTGTGTTCTGAAGATAAGCGAAGGTCTTACGGGTTTGGAATGACATGAGTGTGACTAATTGATGACAATTGTTCGATTTTGGGTGGACGATCCCTTTAAGACACAATTTGTGTTTGCATTAACCAACATGCTACAGTGCATGTGGGGGGGGGGCTTGACAGATGTGGTCACTAGTGAAACTTTTTTTATTGAAACACCAAAACTGGCTTTGGTATGCCATGTCGGGTGTTGTATTCAAAGGTGATAAATAGTAAAGTTCTTTGTCAATGAGCTGCCTCTCGACATTTTAGCAGTACAAATTTGACATTTTGCTAATCTAGGATTCATTTTTGATTACGGTGCATTCACACTGCTGGCATGTTTACTGGCTGTTGCTTATCCATGTTGTGTATT
The DNA here is from genome assembly GCA_018155175.1 of Sinocyclocheilus anophthalmus. Taxonomy (NCBI): domain Eukaryota; kingdom Metazoa; phylum Chordata; class Actinopteri; order Cypriniformes; family Cyprinidae; genus Sinocyclocheilus; species Sinocyclocheilus anophthalmus. The sequence goes on from JADLZN010011330.1 coordinate 580,380, forward strand.
TAAAACACACTTTGACTAAGACACAACTGTTTCAGTCAATGATTTTACCGCTTCAAAATTATTTGGGCCAAAACCAAAAATTTCACTTTCTTCTGTTTCGGCCAAATGTCTTCAGTTGCCAAAAGTTCAGTGCATCACTAGTAGTCACTATGAATATGTTGGATAAAAGCTATGTGAAGGTTTTTCCAAAATTCTCCTTTTCTGTTTACAATACCGATTTGGAATGACACTTGAAAATTGACATAAAATGTTTAAGCCAGGCTGCAAAACTCACTTTTAGACGGTCCAAGTTGTGCCCGTATTCATCAAGAATTGTAGTTCCGTTGTGCATGACACCATTTCCTGTCATCATCCAGGTTCCTGTGTAGATATCGGTGCATTAGACTAGCTATCTACCAACACTCATGCATTTTACATTTGACGCTACAGGTAACATGGCCTTGACTCATGGACACTTTAATCAGTCAGCTAAGCTTTCAGTTGTGACCTGTGGCTGTAACTGTGTGGCAGCATTTTACCTGAGCGCAGGTTGGTCATGGTTGACGGCAGCTGAAGGTAGGCAGGGTTATGAGTCGTCACGCCAATCTCTATAGAGCCCGCCCATTTGTCCACCATTTTGTCGATGCGCACCTGGAAAACCTCATTGGAGTGCAGCGGACGATTGCTAAGCACAACGCCATGGTTGAAGTCATCCGTCGCACTGTGCCAGAGAATAAGATTTCATTGAACTGCCCCATGAAGCAGTAGCCCTATTAATGCAGTAAGTATATTTTTTAGATTAAATGAACTCACTGAGGCCGTAAAGCAGTGCGGCCATCGCTGATGATTGCAGCCTTCTGCCCACAGTTTAGATGGAATAGCAAGCGGTCTGGGGCATCAGGCTCAGGGGTCAATGAGAGAGCAGCCCGAGGCCGGCCCACGTCAGGTGACAGCGCCCTCATGATTGCATTGTTGCGGCGTAAACGGTCACTGTGGTTATGGTTGTGGATGATGGTGACCTTTACTGCCATGCCATAGAGATCCACCACTCCATACACTACACCAGGGGTCTGATTGGCTGCAACCCCTATGACATCATTTCGGAAAAGTATTTTAGAACAATCCGAACTGTGTGTGAATTTTTTATCACTGAGATCTGAAATTACTCTCACCCTGGTCAATGCCATTAATGTAGAAGTGCAGAGCTCCACTGGCTTTCCTCATCAGCCCTATGTGATCTCCCTCCTATAAATAACAAAAGCATAAAAACGTTTTATAAGCATGTTGTGTATAAATAAACAAAGGGAATCACCTTGAGTATTAAGACTACATGAGATAATCATAAGACTCACAGATGCTGCCAACTTACCTGGAGTTCATCCAGGCTGAATTCACAGTATTCCCGACGAGTCCCCTTCCCATTGGTTAAAATCCCACAGCCACTCATCATGATTGTGCCTTAAAAATAAGAAGAATGTAATGAACACTATGATTTAGTTATATCAAATATACATGTGCCTGCTATGTATATTGTAATGATTCTGTGAGAAATGAGGATCTATTTGATTATAATCACAGAAAAACAAAGAGGCTACCTGAACGTAAATTGGTCATTGTTGCAGGGTAGTCAAGATTATTTGGGTTGTGGGTTGTCACTCCTATCTCAATGGAACCAGACCATTTATCCACGAGTTTGTCAATGCGAATCTGAAACAGACAAGTGCAGCGATATAGTCAGAGGTGTAAAGTCAGCCAAAAATTTTACTTTTACTATATTTTTCAATTTGTTTTGTATAAATGTTGTATAATTATTCTGATCATCATAATATTATTAATTAATTGTATTATGTTTGTACTTTAAAGAAATAATTTAAAAAAAATACTCCTTACCGCCAAACAATTTTTGGGCAGAAAATTGGTATTAAAAGGATTATTATTATATGAATAAAATTGTGCTCAATGCTATTTTAATTAGTAAATCTCTTCAGGCAAGTTAAAAAGCAAAAAAAACTTTAGATTTAATAAGTCACACTAACTTAAGAATGTTAAGATGATTATTTGTTTTTGAAAGAAGTCTCTTATGCTCACCACGGATGCATTTATTTGATTTAAATATGCAATTTAGTGAATATTATTACAACTTTAAAAAAGCAGTTTTCTATGTTGGCGTGCTGACATGCTCATATTTTTTTTCAGTATCTTGATGAATATAAAGTTACTAAGAACAGAATTTATTTCAAACAGAAATATTTTGTGAGATTATAAATGTCTTTACTTTCACTTTTGATCAATATATCCTAGCTAAATAAGAATATTAATCTCTAAAAAAAAAAAAAAACTATATACCTCAAACATTTCGTTGTTTCTGAGTGGTCGATTGGTCATGACGACTCCGTTATTGAACTCATCCAGCGGTCTCCTCCTTTCTGCTGTCTTATTGTTGTTGCTTAGTTTGATCAGCGTGCCACACTTCTCATGGAACAGCAGCGCGTCATTGGTTGTCATGACGCCAGCGGCCACCCCCAGTCCCGCTACCCCACCAGAACTCCCCGCTGGGCTGCTATTGCTGCTACTGCCTCCACCTGTCCCTCCGCCACCAATGCCACTGTCACTTCCTGTTCCTCGGCCTCCACCGCTACTTCCTGTGCCGCCCCTCGAGGAGTCAGAGCCTCCCCCTCCCACCCCCAAGTCCTCTCCACCCTCATCCTCAGAACGATACAGAGAGACAATGGCATTGTTGAACACATCAAATAACTGATGCTCAGTCAAAACTGTGAGGGAAAAAAAGTGGAAAAAGAGCAAAAGATAAAGAAATCAACAATGACATTCCAGATTTACAATGATAAATAACCGAGGCTGGTTTTAAAAGTGACATACCACTATCAGGCTCAAAGTTGTTTGGAAATTTGTCGGGCCGACTGTGTGCCCTTGAGACCTCAGGCACTGATGAGAAAACAAAACAGTAAACATTTGTTCATTACAATTGGACCAAAGATAAGAATGTACTTGATAAAGCAAAGAAACAATCTTTTAAAAATCTAGTTAAAAAGTCAAACCCAACAAAATTCTTAGAAATTTACTGTTTGTATTCATGGTTTTCTAAGCATTTTTAAGAAATTTTCAATCGAATGAATGATAAAAATATCATGTGGTAGACCCATATTAAGTTCAATTACATAGAAGTACTGTACTTAAATACAGAAAAATAAAGTAATCCGTTACTTTAATTACAGTAATCTAATTACGCCCAAAACTGGTAGAGGCACCCAAACACAATTGTGTCCTCATTTCCTATTTTATTTAAAAGATATTTAAGAATGTTGGTAACCAAACAGTTAACTTTCATTGTATGACATGAGGGGGAGTAAATGAAGGCATTTTTGAGTGACCAGCAAGTAGCAAATAAACAATTTTTGGATGTGACATAAAAAAAAGCCTTAATGAAATGTAAACACAGAAAACCACTACAGTGATCTTCAAGCTTCAACAGTAATCAGAAACAACAATTTAATGGCTTCAAAAGACAAAACAAGTTATGTGTATGGATATTTGAGGCGTTCTCAGTGAGAGGATGTGAAACAGAATTTGACGGAAGTACATGAAATGCTTACTGAGTGTTTTGTAGTCATCTCTTGCTTTGTTGGCTCGAATGAAAGCCTGAATTTTCACCACATCATTTATCTGTGATGAGAAAATTGAATGGAGAACATTAAAGACTGACCACTGTGCAGTTAGAAATCAGATTACATTAACTACAAAACCATAAAAGTCCTTGGGTTTTGACTAAAAACTCACATGGTCTTTGAAGTACTGCAGACGATCTCTGTATTTTTTGCGAGCTTGATGCATCCTGACCATTGACTGAATCTACCGAAAAAACATCATATTTATCCAAATACAGATTTTACCATATTAAAATTTTTCTTCACTGAAATACGGGGGCAAAACCCAATAATTAGGGGGTGACCAGTCATTTTCTGCCATGTAGTATATAACACAGTCCTGACATTTTTAGCACAATCCTGACAATTTATTATGCAAGAAGTGTGACTCTTTTATTCCATCAGAATTTGTCATGCTGCTGCTCACCTTGACAGCATCATCACCGTGATGCTTCAGGTACTGCTTCCTGTCATTGTACTTCTTTCTGTCCTTATAGCCTCTCCAGTAGGCCTATAATTCAAACAGAACCAGAAGGTCATGATTGGCTTGGCCCCAGACCCACTGATGGTTTCTTTGTCATTATTTACTTTCATGCTTCCAGTCACAGGGTAAAGCAAAAAAAATATCCGAGCCTGAACTTTTTTCCCGGGGTGGGGTAAAAAAAAACAAAAAAAAACACATACACATGGTTATATAAATGATTATAAAAAATGATTTTCCTTGAAACTAACTAATAACGTATCTGCCATTGCCATTAGCCATTGACAGGCTCAGACTACAGATTATGAAGGGATATTTGAAACAGCAATACCAAGAAAATTTACTCACTACAATATGGTGCAAACACATATAACATTTAGGATGCTTTTGATCAAGTTTTGCTGTTAGCTTTGTCCTTGACAGGGTACAAGATGACCTACAATCTAAAACATGAAATTGTTTTGTTCGAAAGAAATAATGGTAAATTAAATACTAGGAAATTAATATAAAATAGGAAATATACAAAAACAGTTTACTACAGTTTACAACAAAAACATTAAAATGGTCCAAGAACTGGTAACTTAAACAAGGTTCGTACAGATACTGCAAAATAAAATTCCAGGAATTTCAAGGACTTGCACTACTTTTTTGTTTTTCAAGGACTAAAATCAGATCTCACATATCACTTATCAAAAAATATTGTTATTATCTTTCAAATTCTAATAAAACAAAATGGTACAAAAAAAGTGCAGCGCATGCAAAGAATGCAATGACTGTGGC
>JADLZN010011331.1:0-18253 GCA_018155175.1 Sinocyclocheilus anophthalmus
AACCCTTATTCAGAAGTTTATGCAGTTAACAGGGATCTCCTCTCAATTCATGACACTGTCTACGGTGTTTAGCCACTTGTACCAAACAAACAAAACATGCACACACACACAAACAAACACCACACACGTTATGCCGTTTAAAAAAACAAAACGTAAGTGTTTACCGTCTGAACGGTAGACGACCAACACTACTATTTTATTTTTTGTTTTGAACTTTTTTTGTTAGATGTATGCTCAAAACAAGAGAAAAAAAACAGTTTGCTAATGGGGTAAGGAAATTGTTTTGTGTAAAGTAAAGCCTGACTGGTTTCCTCTCTCTGCAGACTTTTAGAAAGCTTGGTGTGTGTGTGTGTGTGTGTGTGTGTGTGTGTTGTGTGTAAGTGTGTGTGTTGTGTGTAAGTGTGTGTGTGTGTGTGTGTGATGTGGGTGTGTGTGGTGTGGTGTGTGTGCTGTGGTGTGTGTGTGTGTGTGTGTGTGTGTGTGTGTGTGTGTGTGGGTTAAGAGGGGCCCTGGCAGTTTGTCATTATTCACGCTCAGCCAGTACTGCAGAGAAAACCGGGGGGGGGGGGGGAAAAAAAAGCCTTCCGGAACAGCCCACAGTCCTTCCCATGGCAAACTGGACAGGGACATTCTTGTTTGGACCCGTGACAGTTCAGAGAAAGGCCGTAGACATTTTGGGGTCTTTTGACAATAAAGCGACAGTGAGGTCATTCATTTTCAGGAGTGCCTGTTTGGCCTGCAGAATGATTTTCTGAAATCAGTGGTAAACGTAAAAAAAATTCAAGCCGTTTCAACTAATTATTATTTAGTAACAAGTTCCACAGAAACTTTACATTCAGTCAATTAAGCAACAATTCAGGCAACAATCAGTTTCATGTAGTGTTGCCGGAATTGTTATTTTTTTAGTTGGCTCAACCTTTACTGAAATAGTTTTATAGTCCATTCAACTAAAATTATTTAATTGGTCAAACATTTAGAAAACTACAGCAAGTTATGTCAATTAAAGTTTAACCATTTACTCCATGTGTTTTATGTTACCTCAACTAAGATTTATTATTTGTGCATCATAAGAAATTGCTGTGGAACTAGTTATTAGATTTTATATTGAGTTTAAGAAAATTATTACCTGGTGTCTATCAATAACTAAAACACACACATTACAACACATAATAGCCTTTTTTAAATAACAATCTGCATTTATAACATTTGTCATACAGACTAAACATGCAGGCTTAAAGGGATAGTTCACCCAAAATTAAGATTTGCTGTTAATTGACTCACCCTCAAGCCATCCAAGATGTAGTATCAAGAATCGGTTCATTGCACTTTCCATTCGCTCACCACCAGGAGTCACTACGGGGGACTCTTGCACACATAGGTTGCACTTCACCCGGATACAGTTCCAATCTCCCTTTCACTGATTAACACACACAAGCTGAATGCACTGATTACCACACAAACCACACACACACACACACACACAGCTGAATCCAATCAGACATGCTACATAAGCCATGTACTTCCTCTCTCTCACGGCCGAGTATTGTAAGCGCATATCGCTACCCTAGTCGATAGCTACTTTGCAGAGCCAGTTCCCATTTCTAGTTTGAGTTCTAGTTGTCTAGACTAGTTTCCTGTTTGCCTGTTTCCTGATTTTCACTTGTCCTGGATTATCCCTCTCGTCTCGCCCTGTTTGAATTCTGTTTGCCCCTCGCCTGGACCATAGCCCGTGTTTCGTATTAGCCCTTTGGAATGCCCTGTTTAGACATTGTTTGCCGGAGATCGACCACGCCTGCTCACTGGACTACTCTTGTGTCTTGCCCCTCATATAACGTTTGCCATTATCTGACGCTTGATTGTTTTGATGTGTTATAGAATTAAAAGCTTGCATAGGATCCGCACGCCTCTAGTCTCGCGGGGCTCCGTACAGTAGTAACTTTGTTATTCAATGAAAAGTAAAGGAAATTTTTAGATGAAAACATTGCAATTCAGAAAAGGCATGGCTCTGGCTGCTGGCTTTTGAGAGTCAAATAACATATACCAGACAAGACCAAATACCAAAGGCTCGAGGACACATTGCAGGCCTTATGAAGTAAAAACAATCAAAAACCAGGGATCCAAGTTTCAGATAAAAAATCTTCTTATTGTGTCTTATCTGTGAGATAAAAAGTCACGAAATCTGGTATGGCCGGAGGGTCAATAAAATATCAGCAAATTTAAATTTTTGGGGGAACTATTCCTTTAAAGTGCTCCAGTTGTCAAACATTACATTTGTAATACAACTGCAAAATTTAATTTAAACATTTGTTTAATGAACTTAACAAATTCATTTTTCATCAACGGACTGAGTAAAGTAAAGTCCGTCAACTGTGTTTACCAACCCGATCTCATGAAAGTGCGTATAAATAGTACGCCAAATAAAAATGAAAACTTGTGGTATTGATACGCAAAAATGGACTTTGGCGTGTATATGCTACGCGATGGGTAGGATTAGGGTTGTGGGGTAGACGCATATCACATGTACGCGAAAACTGCGTATCATATACACGCCAAACACATGCGTATCATATACACGAGAAAAACTGCATATTATGTGCACGCCAAACACATGCGTATCATACGCACGCCAAAGTAAATTTTTGCGTATCAATACCACGAGTTTTAGTTTTTATTTGGCGTACTATTTATACGCACTTTCATGAGACCGGGCTCGTATTTACATAGCGCTTTTTACACTACAGATTGTGTAAAGCAACTTTACAGTATTACCAGAAAAATCGTGTGTCGAAGGACCCAAAACTCCATCGTTCTCCTCTGGCCAGACGAATCCAGCAGTTTAATTGCAGGCTGCAACACAGGTCAGATTGTGCAGAGGACTGGTCTGGTTCCTGTGGTCTTGTCCCGATGGCTGTCTAGGTGACGAGGTCTTCAGAGGGGATCTGTCTCTGGGACTCATCTAATTGACATCTACTGACATTTAGGGCTGTTGAGGGCGTCTCTAGGTGCTGATCCACTATCTGATCTGGATACAGACTGGATCTGGTGACTACGGTGACCTCGGAATTAGAATGAGACCGTCTAATATTAGCGTAGATGCCACTGAGAACAATAAAGCACATTTTAATTGAGGTAAACACTCTAAACTTTTACACATATTACCTTAAGTCTTAGTGTTGAAAGTACAGACACACTGTGTAGTTGCAGTGGAGCAGTCTGGTCACATGGCAGTGTTTGGAGCCTTGGAAGAAGTGACTGGCCAGCATCTGAAAACTTGCAATGATGAGAAAGCACCAATAAAACCTTTGGCCACACCCTGATGGAGAAATAAAGTACAATTTATCTCAAGAAATGAAATGATGCCTTTTAAACCATTTAAAATGTAATACCAGTTATTTAAATTTGTGATGAAACAGAAGTTGCAACAATTTTTTTTGGCACACAAAAAATCTCAAACCATCGCACAACACAGGGAGCATTAATGTTCATTAGTTGCAAGGATTTGTAACAGAACATGCACATTTCATATTATAAGTCTACCTTAAACAGCATTAAAATAATAACAAAATATGCCTGCATGTTGTTGATAAATACCAGTGGTGACGTTTTACAAATTGATTGATCAATTGTCCCAATGTTTACTATGGTCTCTTTACCAGTGCAGGGTCTTGTGTGCACGATCAAGTGATAAATAAACGTATTACTGTGGTTTACATTACACGTTTCGTCGTAGTAAGCATCAATGGCTTATAAAAGAGAGAGACCGCGCGATCTCTTCATATCTTTTACCGTCACGGAAACACGAAAATATCATACAACACGCCAAAATGAAACCTAAAATTAATTATTGTAACACAGCTCATTTCCCTCAGACATATTCATACAACGCTTATTCAATGTTTTTATATATGTTGTAAATTTGTGTATAGATACATACGTTTTAAATAATACGTTTACACCTTTTTAATACACATGTTTTGATCAATTCAGTCTAAGTACAAATTCAGTTCCACTTACCTGACACATGAACTTGATATACATTTAACATAGCCTAAATATTAATTTTTCTTTGGACACATGACTTATAAAACACTTCTAAATATCCACTCAAAAACATCGGATATGCTGTATGTTTTTGTGGATAAATTTAGTCTAAAAAATAGCATTTATTTAGTGCAACTTACCTGACTCGTGAACTTGACAAGATGGCGCTGTTTCTCCCGCGAAGTCACTCAGACTCGTGCTTGTGCAGAATGATCTCAGTTGTTGGCTGGATTCGTTTTTATTAGTTTCGTCAACATTAGCATAGCTAATTGTTGACTGGATTTGAAAATAACCGTTCATTTAATGTTTTTCAAATCTGTTTGTGTAGACTTAATATATAATATGTCTTCTCAAATAAGCCCAAGCAATAAAATTAATTCAATTTTGCCCTTCCAACATTTTGTTAACTGGATTTTTTACAGTGTATGATTGAATTAAATTTTTCCATTTGTCTCTCTTTTTTCTGTCTTTTTTGTTAACTTCAAAATGGTAGCTAACAAAAACGGCCATAGTTTTCATTAAAATACCATAGGTGTCCCTCAGTCATGAAAAACCTGGAAATAATAAGAGATCCTAGAATTGGGATTTCCAAAACTGGAAAACTAAATAATAATTTAATAATACTTAATACTAGTTGCTTATTATCATTCATATTATTAGGATATTGGCTGTTTATTAGTTCCATGCAACCATATTTTAGATCCCTTAATCCAACCTCATGCCTAAATTTAACAACTACCTTACTAACTATCAATAAGCAAATTAGGAGTTTACTGAGGCAAAACTCATAGTTAATGGTTAGTTAAAAGTGAGAATTGGTCCCCAAACTAAAGTATGACCATATAATTGTAAAAATCCTAGGTACATTTTGGAAAATTATAGTGAAGATCATAGTGTGTTTGTATATATACAGTCCTTATCCAGTAATCAAGAATGACTGGAGGAAGAATAGAAAAACTGAATTGGATAGAATTAGATTTAGCTGTACAAAACCGTTTTTACCGTTTTACAGCGAATTGCCATCAAAATAAAAAAAAAGTTTTACTTTAGTAACAATGATATTTTGTTGGAAGCCAGAGTGAGTGAGGAGTGAGTGAGTGAGGGAGTGAGTGAGTGAGTGAGTGAATGAATGAATGAATGAATGGTCTTTTTTGGACAGTGTTTTGAATAGTTGAGGAGAGCTGACAATGTGAGCTGTTATATTTAGCACCATACTCTGAATATTGCAAAACAGCCCTGTTAACATAACAGCATTAACGCAGCAGAACTTTCGTGTCATGCTCGCACAAACACACACACACGCGGCGTTGTGCACCTGTGAATCTGATTGTGTTTGGATGTTGAATGGAATGCTCTGATTGGTTCTCACATTCTTTGATAACATCATCAAAGCACATTTGCTCTGCTGCACGCCTGCGTTTGTTATCTAACATTCCAACATCTCTCTCTCTCTCTCTTCTTCTCTCTCTCTCTCTCTCTCTCTCTCTCTCTCTCTCTCTCTCTCCCCCTTCCTGTGGAGTCCAACCACTTTCAAACTTGGCCAGTCCTGCGCTGACTGTTTCCATGGAAACATATTCACTCGTGGCAGGGCAACAACAGAAAGGAGAAAAGTGGCACTGCGAGGTGGTGTGCCTGTGTGTGTCTGGTGTGAAGTGTGTGTGTGATGGTGTGTGTGGTGTGTGTGTGTGTGTGTGAGAGCATTCCCATTATTTAGGATGGTCGGCCCTCTCCGCTTGACTGCGTCTCACACAAACATAAATTCATCTTCCTTCACACATTTACCTTTTAAAGTGGGATGTAATGAACCACTATGAACTATTTCTCTGAGATCTGATTGGTGAATAAATGCAAGGGGGAAAAAAGGAGAACGTGTGAAGATTTTTTTATTGTAAAAATTCAGAACGTTTTCTTTTAGCGTTAAATTGGGGTTAGGTTATTGTATTTATAATTAGCTGTATATGAAAACAATAGTCTGTGGAATGTCCTCATTTAGATTTTAGTTATGGAAATGTGTGTGTTTGTACTTCAGGTTTTACTATCATTGAGGGACAGAATATCTTCAGTAAAACCTGAAATCACCTACAATGCAGTCTTCAGTTTGATTCGATTTATTAACTTATGAGTTGATTCTTTTAATGAATCATTCAGAAAGACTCTCAAACTCTGAAGGAACTAGTTTGTATCATGCGGATGAATCCTTCACTGAATAAACTATTAAAGCAGCTATTGATTCAGATAGATTCATTCAGTGAAGGATTCGTCATATGATTCACTTACTAAGCTGCAAGTTACTTCAAAACCCTTATGAAAAAGAAATACACTTTAGCAGACTTTTAAAATCATTTAGAAAATACTAAATAAACATACTTAAGTGTGAACTGAATGTAATGTTTTGAGACACTTAATTGCAATTAATTACATTAAATGACATGTATTACAGTTAAAATGATTAAAATGCAACTAGTTGCAATTAAAAGTGCTTTGTACACATTTATTAAGGACTTAAGTACATTTTTGTATTTACTTTGTAAAAATTATTTGATTAAGTGTCTGCTGAATGTTAATGACAAGCATGTATGGTAAGCTAAGGGTGCTTTCACACTAGCACTTTTGGTGCGCACCCGGGTTCGATTGACGTCAGAGTTCGGTACGTTTGAATGATGTGAACGCTGCGAACTTGGGTGCGCACCCGTGAACCGTACCAGAGTCCGCTTAAAAAGAGTGGTCTGGGGTACGGTTCAAGTGAACTATGGTATATGGTTCGCTGCTGATGTGAACGCAATCATACCAAATCATGGAAGTGAACCGCTATTAATGACGTATTATTGGATAAAAATGTGTGTTTGTGTGTGTGTTTCACTCACTTTCCTGACGAGCGTGACTGACGTGCTGCAAGCAGAGAGCTGTATATATCTTTCGTTCACCGTCAGGAGTACTTAGCAGCATTTGCAGTTACATGTTAGTAAGGCAGACTTAAGTGCCGGTATGTACTGAAGCTTTGGAAACAAAAACCAACAGTTCAAAAACATAAATATAAAATTGAAGAGAGCCTTGCTATGCATTTTGCCGTCTTCTCCTGTGCCATCGTTACTAAGCAACGGGGTAAAAAGCTGCTGGCTTGATGACGCAAACGAAACTCGGTTCGGACCCAAATAATATAATGTGAACCCAGTCCAGCGGGGGCAGGGGGAGGGGGAGCAATCGAACTCGGGTTCGGACCAAGCAATCGAACCAAGTGTGAAAGCCCTCTAAAATATACTTTAATGTCATAAAATATACTTCAATGTGAATTTAATCTATTTTTGTAATTACAAATTTGTATTGATGACGTTGCAGTTTAGTACGTTAGTCATCGCATATAAATCACATACAAAATAAAATTCTTTAAACACACTTCATTTTTACAAAGTGCACTTTGGTACAACTTTACAAAGTACAACTTTATTTAAAAGTATACTTAAGTATGTTAAGAAAGTGGAAAAGTAAAAAATACTTTTTTTTTTTCCTGATATTTTACTCAAAACATGTTTCGAGATTTATTCTAACTCTCTAGGTGGCAGTAGCGGAGCTAAAGTTTTATACATGAGGTGGCCAAGGCTAATTCGTGGGGTCCATAGACCATGACAGAAAATCAGTGTATAACTCCAACCTGGCATAAAAAAAACATGAATAAATTCTACGATTGCTGATTACTCACATCCCCCACATTAGTACACATTCCAAAGATCTAACATTAACTTATACAGTGATTTTTGTAAATGTTGTTCAGGAAACCTCAAACTTACTTCAAACAGGGCTGTCAACTTAACTTTTGAGTTCAGCCTGGAGTGAGAATTATACAGGAGTAATTAACAAGCGATTAAGTACGTTCTCAATTTTTCTAAACTAAACTATAAAGAGAACCCTATTGTTAAGGTTAAAAGTAACAATTGATTTGTATACAAGTTCATATTAGACCATTTTTATAATAACATTATATCTATACATTTGTATTAATTCTATTAAAAAAAGAGTAATTATATGAGTAAAAATATAATAAATGTAATTTTTGCTAAATTCACATACAGTCTAAAAATGCGGGGTGGTTTCACCAATTTGGGGTTTCAAATATGGACTAACCAACGTTGGGTTACAGTTTTGCATAAATTTAACCCAAAAGTTGGGTTAGTCCATATTGAACCAAAGTTGGGTTGAAAAAACCCAGCATTTTTTAGAGTGTATCTAGTGTACATTTTTCTCACTGGTTTATGGAGATTGAATGGATTTTCTGAGGTTATGTGACAGTGTTTCCAAGCTGCTGTCTTTCTGCGGTTGAAACACTCATTGAGTGATTACATGAGACACTATATATTAAGTTGTAGTGTATCTTTCAACATGCCCTCGGATATTCATTCTTGTTTATTTCGTGCTAATTAGAATTAGCACTACTGCTTTGCTTGAACTGAGGCAAAGCGGGAGCGCACATGAACCGTCACGCCACTAAAGAGCTCCAAAACTGTATTTATCGTTTGAAATTCTAACATAATTTGAATGCTGAGACTTTGTTTCTTATTATCAAAAGTAACTTGGTCTGTCTTGTCTGTCAGTGCGTTGTCCGTGTCATCGCATTCATCAAATGCTTCTTTCAGTATGATTAAACAGATCAAATGAAACTAAAAAAAAATGCTGGGTTAAAAAGGGACAAATCCAGCTATTGGGTTGTTTTGACCCAACCGATGGGTCAAAACAACCCAATAGATGGGTCAAAACAAACCAATAGCTGGGTCAAAACAACCCAATAGCTGGGTTTGTCCCTTTTTAACCCAGCGCTGGGTTATATTTAACCCAACATTTTTTAGAGTGTAGCATATTCAATTTTGGGGTGGCCAATCAGATGCCACCCTGGACACCCCTCTGGCTCCGCCACTGCTAGGTGGCACCTGGCATGTAAAATCAATGAAAGCAGTGATTTTCTGCTGTCTGTTAGATTGCTAGACTGACAATGATCAGCATGCGTCTTTGGCAGTGCACCTGACAGGCCACAGCAGGCGGCTATCTGTTCTAGTCACTGTGATCAGTCCACTCACACAAACACACACACACCACACACACACACACATACTCAGGCCTCGCTGAAATTGTAGAATGGTGTAGTGACCTTTTTTTACAGTTCTGATTGGCTAGTAGTGATGTAAGGTGTTGCATAAGAGCCTATAATGTGACCAGGTTGCTCCCTTTGGAAACTGGAGAGAACCGAGCATCCACAGAGACAAGTCAGCATGCAGTTAGTGGTTATATATTTCTGTAAGCGTGTGAGCGAGGGTGTGTGTGCCTTTGAATTTGTGTATGTGTGTTAATATGATGAGATCATTATCTTAAGAAATGAAGTGTGTTCAGATGCAGGCTGATGTCTGGAACTCCTGCAATACTGAAGTTGTGGTGATTTTGATACTGTTTGGCTTGTTTATCGGTTGTTTATTGTGTGTATTAACGTCTGCCCATCCCTGCTATAATGACGTGTCTGTTTGCGGTGGACTTGTTCAGGTCAGTGGTGTTTAAAAGGTGGACTTGTTTAAGGCAGTGGCGTTTGTGGGGGATTTTTAGGTTATTGGTGTTTGAAGCGAGTTTATTTTGTTCTGTCACTTGAGATTGCTTGCTTTTTGTCAGTGATGTTTGTGCTTAAATGGTTTTGGTCAAATATAATATGTAATATTTTATGACATTGTTTTTAAAATAATGTATTTATATTATAATATTTATTTTAATTTAAATACATTTGTTTTACTTAAGGCATGTGACTATTTTTATCTTTTCTCACATTTTCAGCGTTATTATCATTTTTTTAAACGAAAACTAAAACCATTAAAAAAAAAAAAAATGAAGGTAAAAGCAAATATAAAACTTGGCCCAGGCAAGCATTTGTCTTTTTTTTTTGTTTTAGTTTAAGCTAAAGTATTAACAATATTAAAGCTACATTAAACAACAACTAATAAAAACTATTTTTTTTAAATGACAAAACACAAAAATGTATTAAAACTTTATTTAAAAATAAAATGAAAGCAGAAAATGTAAGAAAATTGTATTCAAAATGTTAACAAGAAATATATAATTGTTTATCAATGATACAAAAACAAATCTGATTTGAATGAATTTAGACTGTTGTGTTTATGTATTCACTTTTTTTATTATTTATTTCATGTATTACTGTTAATAAGGCAGATGTTTTTTTTTAAAAAGCTTTAAGTGTGAATAGCGATGCTATTTACACTAAATAAAAATAGCAGTATTTTCTTTTTGCACAAAGTGTAAATAATAGTTTGATGCTATTTATGTGGCAGATACTATTTGCACATAATTTTAGTGCAGTACATTATAAAACAGTATGCAATAATAACATGTTAAGTGTATTTTAATTATATATACACTAACATTGAAGAAACTTACTTTGTTTATGTTGTTTTCATTGGTAGTTTTAATGTTGTTTAGAAGCTCCAAACACCTAAGGGAATGAGTGTTTTCATTTTATGATCTAAAATGACCAAATGCATGTTACAAAGAAATGAGGCAGCCAGATTATCTTTCTAGAGGTTTAAGTTGTCGCTCTCTGAGAAATTGAAACAATAGTCTTGATCTTGTATGGCTCTTGTCTCTCCAGCACCGCCAGTAACTCTAACCGGAGTTCCCCTGCCTGCTCTCCGGTTCTGCGGATGCGCTGTCGATCTCCCGTTCTGCAGAACGTCGAGGCGGACACCATGGTGGAGAAAGGCTCAGAGCATTCTGACACCTCCAAGTCCCCCTCCACCCCTGAGCAGCTGGTCACTCGCACCTTCCCTTTTCTTTCCCCCCCTTCTTCCTCCCCCCCCCCCCCCCCCCCCCCCCCTCCTCTCTCTCTGTTTTTTTCTCTTTTCTCCCCTCTTCCACACCCACTCCTTCTTCTCCGGCCAGTCCACACGCAGCGGGGGCAAGAACTCCAAGGTATGTCCTCCTCATCCAGCCCCACCTGTTGGGTTCCTTTATGGTTCTCCACCAAGCCCAGTCATTCTACAGCATCACTTCCACTAGGAAGCCTGCCGTGTACTGAATATGATGCACTTAATTATGTGGAACGGCCTTCTCCTACCTGCCACTTTGCCCTTTGTTGTCCAATCATAGCACGTGTCCAACCCATAGACTCTGATTTGGCATAGTTCTACAATAAACCATTTTTGCAAGTAATCTGTCCCATGCAGATCTATTATATTACTGTAAAATATGATTTATTTAATATATATATTTATTTTCACATTGAAATTCTGTTAAAGGGGGACCTTAAATTTGTCTAAACAAGTCTATCTCATGGTCTAGTGCAGTAGTTACAGACAGCAAAGCAAACCTTCTCAGCTTCCACCAAATCACTCCTGTGTTATATGAACATATGAAGTCAGGAACAGGTGAAGCAGCAGCAGAAGGAATCAGTGTAAACATCTACAATCAAGACCAAACCGAGTTTCACTCTCAGACACAATTACAGAACTTCATAGAAGGCTGATTCTCAGGAAACAGTGCCATTTATGATTTTGAAAATGGCAGGAAAATGTTTATCTTTTGTGATTTCTTTTAAAATGAACACTGCTGAACACTTCAAAATATTTGAAAGTACTTAAGTAGTAGCATTGTAATATAAAACACTTTACTTTTGAAAGAAGTCTCTTCTGCTCACTAAGGCTGCATTTATTTGATTAAAAAATTTAAAACAGTAAAATTGTGAAATATTATTACAGTTTAAAATAACTGTTTACCATTTTAAAATATTTGAAAATGTAATTTATTTCTTTGACGTAAAGCTGTATTTTCAGCACCATTACTCTAGTCTTCAGTGTCACATGATCCTTCAGAAATCATGCTCTTACGTATTATTTTCTTTCAAAAAAAATTAAAAAATAACAAAAATTACACCTTCAAATGGAATAATTTCCTGAGAATATCCTTCAATATCTGTCATAATTTTTTGTTTAAATCATTTATTTATTTTCAGTACAAACCAAGAAGTAGGGTGACCAGACGTTTTCCGGGGACAGTCCCTGTTTTTGGTGTCCTGTGTCTGACTGGAGCTGTCCCCGTTTTACAGCACATTCAAAACAATGATTACTTTCACCAGCAGAGGGCGCTGCAAGCTATACTGATTACTAGTCGCGTGCAGCTACTGTAGCCATGAAGAACTGGAACGAGAGCAGAGCGCTATTATCATCAATTATCAAAAGAGACGCCGTTATAGGTTTCAGGGTAGTCACATACTAAAGGTGCTTTCACGCCATATCGTAATTACCGTGATTACGAGATACCAACTTGTAAAAAGCGTTCACGTCCTCGTAGTACTCGTAATTAAAGCTTGTGAATTGGAGTTTTCTGTGAGCTACAACTTGTACCACTTGACCACCTAAGATTCATTAGACGCTATGTTTAGGCATTGATAGTGTGATCGTTCTGAGTCCAAGATAAAAAAAAAGTAATACTGTTTGTGTGCACTTTATAGCAAGGTATGATAATGTTGTGGGATTGTTTAGCACACAGTATTAAACATTCCTGAAACTTCCGCCGTTTTTTTACTTTAATTACTTTGTATTTAACAAATATTTTTAACATTTTAAAATATAGTTTTATTTATCATATGTTCTCATATTTATTGTTTCATATTTAATGTGTTTTTGTAAAGCCGTAAGTTTGTTATAATCCTATTTTGATCTGTTTACCAGAGCCGGTCCTCCCTATACCCAAAATACACAAACTGCGTAGGGCCCCCGAAACACCAGGGGGCCCCCTTGCTCTCAAAGATGATTTAATTTTATTTTCGTTTTTGAGCTTGGTCCGCGGTTATGAAAACATGAATGATCATTTGTTTTAATGCAGTGCGCTGTCGCCCTTTCTACGTAAAAATCAGTCAAAGCATGTAATGTGAATGTCATAAAGTCTTACTCGAGACAAAAAAAAAAAAAACGAGTTGAAAGTGTACCGAGCCACGGAAGAGACACTGTTTCTCAAGCGCTTTCCGCAAGTGCGATTCGAGACAGAGTGAAACATGGACAAATGCGTTTCATTAATTCGTTTATAACCACTCATACCCCAATCCACCGACACAGTTTTGCGTAGGGCCCCCAGAAGTCTAGGATCGGCACTGCTGTTTACTATTTGCAATAGTAACTATTTACGTTTCATAGTGTGATTTTTGGTGAATTGTAGGCCTATTAAGAAACTAAGGTAAGTTTGATCCTCAAACATCATTGTAATTATTACTAATTATGATATTAATATATGGAAACCACAACAATTAAAAAACAAAAACATACAGAAATGTATCGTTCCTGTTTTTTTAATTCATAGAGAAAAATTGAGATTTCAATGATATTTTGACCACTGAACTAGCAAATGTCCCCGGTTTTCATTTCAGAAATCTGGTCACCTTAAACAAGAATGAAGCCAAACAGCAGATGTTGTGTTCATGTAGCTTTCAATGTCTGTAAAACAACTCAAAAATCACATTCACATGTGGGAATGAATGCATGAAGGAATTCATGAATGAATGCATGAATGGACGGGTGTCAATAAACAAGTGGGTGAATGAATGGAGAGATGAAGCTTTGCTGTTATGTGAAATGATTTGTAATAAATGCAGAGTAGCTCATGTCATCATTCAGTCTGTCTGTCTCATTTCAACTGATACAGTCGCTTGTTCTGCCTGTTTCCTTTCATTTTTCTCACTCACTGTACTGTTTTTTTAATAGAGATTTATACTTTTGCTGATGTCATATAAAATGTCTTTGCTCTAAACTTGACTATCATGTTCTTCTCGCTGTTTGTGGTTGTTCTGATTTGTGTTCCGTTTTCTGATTTCTGTTTTTCTCCTCGATGCATGCTAGTCTCACAAGCGACTTTCCAAAGTAAGCATTTCTCTCTTCTGTTCTGTAGTCACTCAGTCTCTCACCCTGTTTGTCTGTATTTCTCCTCCAGTGGCCGTTCTGTAGTCCGTTTCGGTGTTATTTGTCTGACTCTGTCTGTTTGTGTGTGAATGCAAGTGTGTGTCCAAGTGTTTGTTTATACAAATACACGCATAGACTCCTTTCTCTCCATCTGCTTTCCTGTCAGCAGGTGTATTTGTCACTTATGATTCTGCATCATAGTATGATAGTAGGTTAAAAAGAGTGAGAAGTATTTGACTTGGGGCTGCATGATGAAAAAAAAAATCATCAGAATTATTGCACTTTACATAAGCACCAGTCTAGAGAATGCCAACTCGTATGCAGGGTTTATTTCACCTCATCTAGTTTATTGTATTTGTCATATACATTAACACAGTCTATATTATGAAAACTGGTAAAACCTTAAGAAAATTAAAAGTGAAATTCCTAACTCCAAAGTATGTTTTTTTTTGTCTTTAAATAAAACAACCAACAAAAAAAGACTGTATTGTGGCACAAACGATATATAGTCAAGATTCATGTTTGGATTTATGATAGTTTGTCATATGTGCGCACAAGATTTAGTTGCAACAAGTTGGGAAAATTCAGTCACACTTGAGCAGAAAATGTATCCATTTAAGAGCTGGATTTAAACACTTGACATCTGGCAACCCCACGCATGAATGCTCCTAGGGGATTGTTACCAATGCAAGATAATGGAAATGTCAAAAATAACTAAATAACTCAGGAAAATAAGATGATTATGTTTAATAAATCAAGAAAGGAAGAAATCGTGATCATTAGTCGTGCAGCTCTAATTTGATGGCCACCACCATGAGAGGACCAGCCTTATGTATATGAAATAGGTGATTTTACTACACTGATATGATTCTTCATTTTATGTGACTGTGCATTTATTTGGGGTAAAAATTTGACATGCAGGATTTCAGCTATTTTAATCTATAGGTCTTTTAATTGATCATGTGCTGTGAGTGCTGTGTGAGATGAAATCACTGGATAATCGACTGTGTTTGTCCCATGGGCCACCTGTCTTTGCAAACAGATGATTTATGATTTCCAACAGAGGGAATTCTCAAACCAGGAATTTCCTGACTGTGCCTTCTGTGTTCACTAAAGTATTGATCAATAATGTAGTAAAAGAGTGTATATATATCTTTTAATTATTAATCATTTCCATGTAAAACAGACCATCAAGCTTTCTTTATTTCTTTCTCTGAAGCACATGGGATTTCAACAGTTTGCCGTTAGCATGTTGCTATGCTAATGACTTGATACTCTAATAAGTTCAGACAAAAATATAGCGCCTGCAAACCTATGTAAAATATGCATTTTAATTGTTCTTGATTCATTTAAATAACATGTAGCATGTGGATTTAGTTAGTGCTTTTATGGATTTGTTCGGCATTGAATATATTTATGATAAATATTTCTCTCAACTCCATTTTGGATTGATTGATTGATTGATTCAGTTATTCAAATATTTATCTATTTATATTTACTCTTTTATGATAGACATTTGTCTTGACTCCATTTTTATATGTATTTATTTTTTATTTTTTTCGAGCAATAAAGCATAAGCCTAGGCTCAAATAATGTAGTAATCTTACAAGGCAGCATAATGTTACTGTCTCTTTGGAGCAGCCTTCATGTCAGGAGCAAGCTTATGATGCTTTAAAATGCTATTAGATATTTTTTAGAAGTAGTAAAGCATGCTAGCAATGGGTTCGATTTCTAGAACAGACATGCATTCTAAGTGACTTTGGATAACAAATGCATGAAAATGCATTAGCTTCCAGTTTCTCCTTGTTTTTATTTTTCATTCTGTTTTCATTGCTTTACAGTATGACAGATTAAACCTGATTAAAGTAAGCATTTCATGTTGTTCATTTGACCCCTGACCCCTAAACTAACGCTACCTTAAGTGTTAGTTCATATGTGTAGCACCCATCAACTATTCCTCCATTCCCTTCCTCGCCTGTTTCTCTCTCTCTCTCTCTCTCCATCCATCCATCAAACAAGTCATTTTTTTCTCACTTCCATAAAGTAAAGATAACAATCCAGGCCAAATAAACCCAAATGGATGCAGATAAAAATATTGGCAACCCAATATATACAATAATATTATTCCCCTCCCGCCCGCCATACTGCCAGGCCCTTTACAGCTAATGCAGCAAAGTTCCATACTCTCTTAAAAATAAAGGTTCTTTATTTGCATCTGTGGTTCCATGAAAAACCTTTAACATCATGGAACCTTTCCATTCCACAAAAGGTGGAAAAAGGTTCCTTAGATGATTAAAATGCTATTCATTAAGAAAAAAATGGTTCTTTTAAGAACTGAACGGTTCTTTGGGGAACCAAAAATGGCGTCCTACACTCCTAAAAATAAATGTGCTTCAAAAGGTTCTTCAAGCGATGCAATTGAAGAACCATTTTTGGTTCCACAAAGGACCATTCAGTCAAAGGTTCTTATAAGGACAATCTCTTTCTTACCTTTTTATAATCTTAAAAACCTTCTTTCGCCACAAAGAAGCTTCTGTGAAACAGAAAGGTTCTTCAGACGTTAAATATTCTTTATGGAACCATTTAGACAAAAAAAAAGGTTCTTCTATGGCATCGTGAAGCGCCTTTATTTTTAAGAGTGTATGGCATTGAAAAACCTTTATTTTTAAAAGTGTACAAGATGAATAGCTGTCAAAAGCGTTGAAATTATGATTCTACTTAAACTGATTGGAATGATTTTCATACATATCCAAATCGTGGTGCATACAGACAGAGCCATCTGTGGTGTTCGATGACGGAGGGACTGGAGAGGGTAGACGGTCACGTAAAAACGATCAACACTCATTGCAGACAAAGTGATGCAGGTTGCTTGTGCAGTTACCTGGGAATTCATTCAAAGACACTGCTTAAAAGACAAAACTACATAACCATATCCACATAACCACATCCAGCAGAGTGTAGGTAGCCTATAATAAAGCTGTTTAGACGCATTTGTAGCCATTCATCCCAATTTAAGAACGACGTTATATGGACAAATGTATTGGGACACCTGACCATTACACCAACAGGGACTTTAATGACATCACATTTTAAATAGACATTAATATGGAGTTGGTCCCCCCTTCGCATCTATAAACGGCCTCTACAACATTTTGGAGTGTTTCTGTGGGAGTTTTTGCCCATTCATCCAGTAGAGCAGGGATCCTCAAATCTGTCCCACAAGATCCACTTTCCTGCAGAGATTAGCTCCAACCCTAATCAAACACCTTGAGCGTGCTAGTCAATGTCTTCAGGATCATTAGAAAATCACAGTTAGGTGAGTTTGATCAGGGTTGGAGCTTAACTCTGCAGCGCATTGGCCCTCCAGGGAAAGATTTGAGAAACCCTGCTATAGAGCATTTGTTGAGTTGACCCTGATGTTGGAGAGAAGGCCTGGTTCACAGTTGCTCTTCCAGTTCATCCCAAAGGTGTTGGATGGGGTTGAAGTCAGGACTCTGTGCGTCCTTCCACACACAACTCATTCAACCGTGTCTTTATAGACCTTGTTCAGTTCACTGGGGCTCAGTCATGCTGGAATACTAAATGTTCCCACAAAGTTGGAAGAATAGCATTGTCCAAAATGTCTTGGTATGATGAAGCATTAAGATTTCCCTTCACGGGATTGAAATGACATCTATCATTACATATAGTTTTTGTGGTTCTTTTTATACCAAATGAATGATAATACTTCCACACTTTTGGAAGAAATGTAAATACTTAGTCTTTTATTTCTCTCATATCAAAACGTTTCCCCTTTTTCCAAGTAATTGGTCCACAGTGTAAACCAGAACTACAGTTCAGCATTCTCAAATTTTGTCCTGGCTCAGTGGTGAGCATGCATGACAGCACAAAAGTCGTGGGTTCGATTCCCAGGGAACACACATAATGTTAAAAAATGTATAGCCTGAATGCACTGGAAGTCGCTTTTAAGCATTTGCTAAATGCATGAATTATACTTAACATTCTTCTTATCCACATTAACTGAATTCTAAACATTAAATAATCCCTCACCATAATTTCCCTAAATTAAGTGTGTGGGGTGAATCTCTCTTTTTCTATTTGCAATGAAACTTATTGGTCTTAAATGCCATTTCATACATGACAATTGTTTTGCTCTCTTCTCTAGAAACCTTATACAGTGTAAAATGCTCTCACCTGTTGCAGGTAATTGATCAGGCGACACATGAAGTCCCCAAATATCCAGCTAGGAAGAGTGTACAAAGTGGCAGTGAAAGGAACAC
>JADLZN010011332.1:0-18870 GCA_018155175.1 Sinocyclocheilus anophthalmus
GCTTTTCCGTGGTAAGAGCGATCTCTATTTATCTCATTATGTCGAGCACTAGCAAAGCGTTTAAGGATGTGTGAATCCGTGTTGACGTTGTTTAACATCTGATGACACACGATCTATGCATTGTTTTGTTGGGCGAAGAGCACGCACGCGATTCCTCCGAGGGGGCAATGGGCGTGCACTGCGAGCGTTTTTTCCAATGAAAAAGCTCCGCTCTCGTTTGTCTCTTTTTTCGAGGAAAGAGGGGAAGCCATCAGCTTCCCGCGATTCAGGACCCACTGCTGCTGAGGCACGGAGGAGAATGAGCGTGTGGGCTCGCGGGTGGATCTGGCCGATGAGTTTAAAGAGGGGCTTTCCCCCTCGCGCTCATTGGCTGTGGACGAGAGTGAGCCGATGGAGGATGATGTTATTTCATTAACACTGTCTGATCCAGGGGCCAGTGCTCTGCAGGAAATTTCTGAGGAGGGCTGAGCCTTCCCAATCCTCCTGCCATGCGTATGATGAGCTTTTGAAAGTTATGGATCGCAAACGGAGAGGCTTGGACTTGCGTGGAAGCCGGGCAAAGAACGTTATCTTTTTGGCCATAACCCTCCAGCTCAGGTGAGCCTTCCTTTCTTCTTGTTTTCCATACAGAATTTGAGAAGGAATGGAAGAGGCCATTTTCATCACGCATCCATCGATTCCAGCATACAGAGTTATGCCAACATCGAGGCGATGCTCGAAAATGGCTATGAGAAGATGCCCCCTGTAGAAGAGATGCTGGCTAGCTATCTCTCTATGGGTGAGACGTCATCCCTTAATACTCCCTCCTTGCCATCTAAGCCCATTCAGGATACATTGCGCTTAAATGGCAGGGCATACGCAGCAGCAGGTCAGGCTGTCGCTTCATTGCACACGATGACGGTGCTCCAGGCATATCAGGCTGACCTACTGAAAGACAGGGATAAAGGCGATGGCCTTTCTCCTTTTTGAATGAGGTAGCTGAGTTGACAGCACAACAGATCTCACTCTCGTGCTTCCTAAGACAGGACGACTCTGCTCTGGGCAGGTCCTGGTAGTGACGGAAGAGACATCTTGTGGGTGAACTGGAACATATCAGGGAAGAAAGAGAGGGGCTTCTTTCGGCTGCTCCGGTTTCGCCTCTGAACTTTTGGTACCTCCATCGGAAGAAGATAGGCGAGAAGTCAGGGAGGTGAAGGCGGCGCTCACGGTCCTTCAAATCCTTCATTCACGAAGATCAGGTCGAGCCGAACAATCCCGGGGCCTGGCCCGTCTCGGTTTGAGATCAGGACGGGCACAGAGGTAGCGCTATGGGTAGGGGTAGGAGGAATCGCCGGTCAAAGGGAGGTAGGCAAGACCTAAGGGATGTGATCCAGACAAGCCGTCAGCGCTTTCGTTGAATCAGAGTGATACTTGAGTATCTACTCATTTTCTTCGGGGGTTTTACATCTGCCCTTATCTTCCCCTTACTAATTCCCCTGTAACCACCATCTCTCCACCTGACGAGGTTAGGTGGGAATTAGAGATAAGTCGCCTTGCATGGACCTATGTAGATATATATTATATAGATATATATATATATATATCATATATTAATATGTCTATTATATGTATAATTTGTGTGTGTATTTAGTAAGCGCTGGGGGTTGTGCTGGATAAATCCAGTCTGCCAGCTTTATTTGCAGTGTTTCAGGGAACGGTGTGTTCTGTTCTTTTCAGAGGTAGCGTCTCGGTGAGCACCCGGTCGAGACGTGTCTGTTGGATCAGAAAAACTGGGTGCTTGATTGCCAGTGATACTTCACTCTTTGAAATGGGGGTCCAGCCGGTATGATAGGGCCATGGTTCCGGCTTCTGTTTCTGGATCATGTGGACAGGTCACAGGCTCTGCGGGAGCTTCTTGACCATCAGGCCCCCGAACGGGCACTGCAAAAATTCCTGGACAATCCGGAATGGGATTTGCTTCAGGCTCTGTCTGGTACACGGTATCTTGGCACCCTGAGGGGCTGTCCTGGCTCACCAGGTATCCCTTTGTGAGGCATAGAGAGCAGAAGAATAGGGGCATTTGTTAGAACCCTCTTGTGTAATGCGGTCCCGGCAGTGTCTCCTCGCATTAAAGGGGTTGTATTTGAGCTAGCCTCTCCCTAAGCTCAGCTTTGAGCACTTTCTAAAATCCACATAAGTGGTAATTGTGCACGTATTTAGACCACGGTACCTTGGGCTCCATTCAACCAGTGTGTCTCTGTTGACACATTTTGAAGCATCGCTCCCCTCAACATTGAGGGTTATCGTGAGCATGGTGCTTTCTTTCAAGCATTTAATTCTCTCTGAGGAGTTGGATTCCTCACTCCGTGGGCTGTTCTCATGGTAGTGATTAGCAGTGCTCCCCTTAATCAAAGGTTCGCCTATGAGCACACTACTCGTTTTCTGAATTTGGAGTTCTCCTCTCACATAATAAGTTTGAGTTCCTTGTTTCTCCAGAGCACCTGGAACCAGAAGCATCAGGCGAACTAGGCCCTTCCTCCGCCTCTCTGATGCGCTGAGTTTTTGGCTAGCTTGCAGTATGCTTACCCTTCGGATTTCTAACGATCGTGCTGTAGGTCAAGCCCCCTCTCGTTGAGAACTGGGTGTTGTGCTCCCTCAGCTAAGTAAATTACTGCAAGCTGTTCCAGCATTGGAACATGCTGCAGGTCGAGCCCCATCTTGGATTGAGAACTGAGTGTGTTGCTCCCTCAGCTAAGTAAATTACTGCTAGCTGTTCCAGCATTGGAACATGCTGCAGCAGTATACCTTAGATCGAGTTGATGAATTCTCAAACATAGCATTCTGGGATGCACCATTTCCATCTATGGGCTGCTCCTTCAGAGTGCCACGAGGGCCCTTAGAATGGTATCTTTAAAATCCATTATATGGTAAGTGCGCACGCGAAGTCCCTATGCACTTTCTAAAATCCACACTGTGGTAAGTTTGCACGCTAGTACCTTGCGTTCTTTCTAAAATCCTGTATGGTGAGGGCTTCACTTTTCACAGGGTGTTGCTACTAGGGGTCTGTCGAGACAGTTCCTTCAGAAAGCTCATGCAGAGCAAGCAGTAGCCCCTGTGTGACAAGCCAAGACTTAGTATGATTCTAGGCTCTTAGTCGTATTCCCTTAAAGGAATCTATCCTGATTCCAAGCCTTGAGCTCTACACCAGGCCCAGGAGTCTGGCCCTAACATGTAAGTATTTTGGGGTATGTAGCCTAGGCCTCTGACTGTAGGGGATAATGTCACTGACAGCCGTCTAACGTCCCAGGGTCGACTCCCATGGCAATATGGTAGAGTTGGTACTTAGTGCTCGCCATGGTTTATGGCATGCACTCCCCTCAGCATGGCATCGTGGGTATACCATTCCCCATAGCGACACCTAGAGGAAGCAGTTCGAAGTTCCCATGAAAGGGAAAGTCTCAGGTTACTTATGTAACCTAACCAAAAACCTTTAGCTTCATACAATGTAGATAATTGTGACCCTGCCTGTGGAAACCCATCTAAAGTATTTTTTTTTAAGCAGTGGATGAGTAATTCACTCCTTGATTTGCTTAATAAAAGCCTCCTTTGAGATCGTTTTGACAGACATGTTTATTGTGTATTATTTTCAACGTGTTTATTGCTAAGTTTAGTGTGGCAAAATAGAAGCCCAGCCGTAATTCGTGAGCAGTGTTTCTGGTTGCCATGACAACCTCACGCGCTTCCTGCTGCTGCTCTATGTAATCAGATTGTGAATTTGTAGATTTTATATAGCAAAACTAAAATGTGTTTAAAAGTGCGACTGACCAAATCGTCTGGCTCGGTTTGCCCCTCTCGAACTCGAAGACATCTCTAATTTGACAGTTTACCATCTGATCTCAATCAGTGACTCTAGGCCACGCAGGATGGGATGAAACCACGCGGGGAATGGGGGGAGATAATTTTGCTGGAAATGCAGAAATAAGCTGTCATTTTGTTTTATTTTTAACTCTTTGGTAGATACATTTATAATTTCTATTACATTACTACTACTGCTGTTATTACTAATAAAACAGATCTCTGGGGGCCCCAAAAGTGCGTGGGCCCTTAGAATCGTCCTAACTTTCAAGCAATCTGACATGAACTGTCTCATGAATGTTGTTTATTATGCTCAAATAGTGTTTAAAAAAAGCTTATATTTCAGGTTGGACCAGCCAATGTGCATGTCCAGTCCTAAGTTTGCGTCTCAGAACACTGACTGTTTCTATGGCAACCTGAGATTCTAATGACAGCTGTAGAGACGCAATGACTTAATTACCAATTGGTGACTAGCTCTATTATTTGCGACTTGGGAATTATTCCTCAAATTGTGCTTTGCATTTTCTCGCATTCATAAGTAATATGAGTGCACTGTGTCTGTGTATCTAAAGTCTTTGCTAGTATACTGATACCTAGAATGCACTGCAGCATTTTTTTTCTGTGTTGCTGTTTTGAAGCACTTTTAAGTAACTTGCAGACCTGATCCTTGCTCTGCCACATCCGCCGATGCGTAGGGCCCCCGAAACACCCTTGCTCTCAAAGATGATTTCAATTTAGTTTCATTTTTGAATTTAGCCAGCGGTTATGAAAACATGAATGATAATTTATTTTAATGTGGTGCGCTGTCACCCTTTCCAGGTAAAAATCAGTCAAATCATGTAATGCGAATGTCATACAGTCTTGTTCGAGACAAAAAAAATGCGTTTTAAAGTTTGTACCGAGTAGCGGCAAAGAGATTTCCTCAAGCGCTTCAGCTCGAGAGCGAATCGGAGACTGAGTGAAACCGGACAAAGCGTTTTAATTCATTCATCAACACAATCATACCCCCCGCCCCCCGCCGACACAGTTTTGTGTAGGGCCTCCAGAAGTCTAGGATCGGCACTGGTAGCTTGTAATGCTTAGAATTTATATTTTTATCTGAAAATGATTTGTTTGCTGATTGCCATTGTTGTGTTTTGTATGCTGAATCTATGCATGTTTAGTGGTCTGACAGTATTTGCTGTAACAGTTTTGCAATTATTTAGTGCCACTAATTTAATCCAGCTTCATTAATTATGAGTCAATTATGATTAATGTAAGAATGTCACACATTTTAAAGTTAAAAAATTTTTTTTTACCCAAAAGGTAAACGGGGGCAATTTCTTAGCATTCTTCATAATTGAAACCTGCTCTATCGGGTAAACCTTGATGTCACTTCTTTTTTCACAGTATACAAAACAGTGGATATTTTTTGTGAATGATTCAAATCTTGGTGTCTTGTATGACCATCATCCCGCGCTTGGGAACCCTTCTCCTACTTGATCCCCCGTTGGTACGTCTTTATAAGAGCTTAGTAATGATGAACCAACTCGGCTTTACACCATAACCCCATGGTCATAAATTGATTCTACGAGATAGTTAATATTTTTTATCCTCGGTTGGGTAGATTAAGTTATAAATAATTACCAGTGATTTAGTAATGATGAAATATCATTCCACCCTTCCTTTATGTGCACAATGCTTCAAGTAATCATGTAACGATTTACAAATCTGTAATACCTTATCTTAAAAACAATAGCACATCCATGAATACAATCCCCAGATGCTTAATAAATGGTTAATAAGTTACTAGTTAATATATTATTAATCACTAAATCATTGAAATGTAACATGTCTAAATCTACCGCCTGGGTTTAAAATAATCCACGTGTCAGCAGAAGCCTATCTCTACACCTCACCAGTCAGCACTTCCCGTGCCAGTAGCATCACTACAAGTCTTCGAACACATGTTGGGAAAAACAATAATAAAATAATTGCCCCACGCTTTCGGCATCCTCTAATCCAGTGATCTCACAACGGGCTTGGCGAGTCCACTTTATCGCCAAGCGTTTAGGTCTCCCCTCACTCAAACACACCTGAGTTGCTAATCCACTGTTTTACGATCATTCGATAATCCCGGTAGGTTTGTTTGCTTATAGGTGGGAGCTAAATGGGGACAGTGGCTCTCGCGCCACCAGCTTTTGGATCCCTTGATCTATCCTCAAAGTGTCCCTAACACTCATACGTGTAAATGTTTGCAAACCTGCCGGTTACATTGTGCGCGTTACACATGGGTGCACGCTCTACGAATGATGAGTAACACATTTATAAGTGATGAGTTGTTTACACTTTAGATTAGGGGATGCAAAAAGCTTTGTAAATGATTTATTCATGCATTTACACAACAGGCTTTGAATACTTTGTAGTGTGTACTGCAATGTAAGGGCTGACTGGTGAGGGTGTAGACAGATGTCTTCTCTAACACACATGGAGTATTTTAACGCTGTGCACTTGAGTGGAGAGTAAAACCGGTTCACATTATCACTAGATCCCACACACTCCACAAGTCTGTGCTGATGCCCGAGCAAGGTTTCCACCAACACATGGCATCTCCTGACTTACGTCCTTTCCAGTTTTATGCACTTGACAGCAAATGATTTATTTTCTTAAAACAAATAGCTTAGCTAATTGCTCATTTTTGGGCTTTTTAACAGACAGCTTACAACTTACAACAAAACATACAATAAATACATACTGATCATTACTAATGGTGTAAATAATCATTTGTTCATGATTAACCAATTTTTATTGAGATACTAGTACAATGTTTACATTTCAATTATTTATAAGTGATTAATAATATATATTAACTAGTAACTTAACTAGTAAATATTTACTAAGAATCTGTTTGGTTATTTCATGATGCTATTTTGTTTAAGATAACAGATTTGTAAATCACTAGCCTATTACTTAATAATCATTTGTGAACATTTAGTCATGTTTTGTAAATGATTAGTTAATCATCATCTAATCACTTGTAAATTATTTATAACTTAATCTACCAAACATAGATACAAATATTAACATATCACTTAATAATCATTTATGAATGCATAGTCATGTTTTGTAAATTATTAGTTCATCATCATCTAATCACTTGTAAATTATTTATAACTTAATCTACAAAACATACACAAATGTTTGCACAAAAAAAATTACCCCCCCCACACCTTTTATTAATTGCTTATGAATGTTTTGTAAATTATTAGTTCATCATTAACTAATCACTTATAAATGACTTACAACTGAACGTTATTATAAAGTGTTACCGATCCTTGTGATTCTACAACATAATGCTGCTACATCAAAATCATTTCCTCATCACAGTAGTTGTCTTTTTATTGTAATATTGCAAAACTACTACTGTAAGAATTACTAATATGATTACTAAGCCATTTACATACAATTAAATATACATATTTATGGTTACATTTGGAAGCTGTAAGTGGGTTGTCACCATATATTTTGGCTGCCATCTGATGGAAGTTTACACCACTAATGTACTGTTAGACAAAGGAAACATATTTCGGTCTATTGCCCTTTCATTTTTACAGACATAACTCTATTAGTCATTGCATTTTCAACTTCTTTTCAATTTGCTTGCGAAGGACCTCAGGCACTGACTCCTGTTTGCATTTGTGAAAACATTTTTTAAAATTCAGCATCCTTCTTTTAACTGAATTTGTAGCAGGAGCAGGAGAGGATGTCATCAAAATGTTTAGTTAATTTTACCTAAGCAAGTTAGGTAAATATATCTTATAAAACATTTTATTTATATGCGTTTATAGGATTTATTTATGTACAAATATATAGTTAGACTTTATTTGAGTAATGTTTTTTTTCCACATCAAATATTAATTTCTTACTGATTTAAGCACATTGCATGTTTTTCTTTGGCACATGTGTGCAAAATAATTAGAAGTACAATTGTCTACAATTTGCACAATAACTAAATGCACATGGCTTAAACTGATAATGCCAAGTTCATGGTACATTTATCTATAGAAATATGTTACATGTGTTACAAGTTGCTTCTTGTGGAAGAGCAATAGGAAGATATGTAGAATGTCTGGTGGTGGTGTTAGGGGAAGACATAATAGAGTGTGTAAAAATGAACAAGAAACTACATTTTCAGTTTACATGTGACATATTTCTACAAAAATAAATGTACTGAACATGGAAAGCATGAGAAACAAGAGCATTACAGGAAACAATGACTGGCAAAGGACAAGGTGAAACAACAGGGAGATATTAATATATATATATATATATTAATATATATATATATATATATAATATATATATATATATTATATAATATACACAGGGTGCAACAAGGTTAACAAGATAATAAGACACACCTGGGGAGACTAATCAAGAGCGACCAATAAACAAACGGACTACAAACTGACTACAAACAAAGCAAAGGAAAGGAAAGACTTCAACATTAAAGTCCAGAGAAGACACAGGAAACATGAAACATAGCCCCCCTCCTAAGGAGCGGATTCCAGACACTCCAAAACAGAAAACACACAGCAAAAAGTCCAGAAGGGTGGTGGAGCGGAGGCAGAACTGGGGGGACGGATGGTGGGCCAGGCCCATGAAGTGGAAGTGGGCTTGGAGACTGTGGTGGAGCAAGTGACTAGGATGGAGCAGGCAGTGTGGGTGGCCAAGGTGAAGCAGGCAGAGCGGGAGACCAAGGTGGAGCAGGCAGTGTGGGTGGCCAGGGTGCATGGAATTACTTTTGTGCCAATAAAAATGAATGTAATTTTTCAAGAAACGTATGAACTATAAATAGAAACTGAATAAAATAAATAAATAAATCACAAACAAAATCTTTGACTTCGTTTTTAATACACTGCATGTTTTGCTAACTGTTTTCTCCTCTGTCTTTCGCTGATCTGTAGTTACAAATACACTTCCAGAGTTTTAACATATGTAGGCCTAATAATTTATACTACACACACATTTAGTCACATCGTATTTATTCACAAAATATAAAATGTAATATGATATGGGTAATTCACAAAAAAATCTAAACAAGATAAATGCATAAATATGTACCAATAAAAAATGGTTTCAAATAAAGTACAACACATGAAAATTATGCAATGACTGGCAAATTTGAATATGAGCACATTAACAAAGTCCAAGACATTTCAGTGCATAGATATTTTAACAGAAAAAAGCAGCATTTCATTTGTAAAATGTAAAGTATTTAATTTCAACTAGTTACAAATTATTTTATTGCTGTTATAATAATAATTATATTGCAATCTTATTACTTGTTTGCACTAAAAGTAATGCTTATATTTTAAGCATTTTTTCAACACAAATTATATGTATATGGCATCCAATTTAGAACTCATTTAAATAATATATAATAAATACAGTTTATAATGGCTATTATTGTTCAATAAATAATATTACTCTCCCCCGAACGCTAACCCACCACTACTTATATATTTTATATAACTGGATTTTGAAAAAGGTCAGTATGTTAGTGATTTTTCAGTACTTTTATTGCAGGTTACATTGTTATGCCAGTAGGTGGCAGCAAGGGACTGTCTTAGTGAGTTAGTTAGTAAACCATTCATTCAGTGCCATTTCATTCAGTTACCGAATTCTGTGATTATACTGTAGTACTGAGGGTAGGTTAGGAACATTATTAAAAAAAAAACATGGTTATTATAGTAATTCCATGGTAACCACAAATAAACCATGGTTTTGCTACAAAAAACATAGGCTGCATCGGAAGCCTAGGCAGCTGACTTGCTGCCTTATGAGGCAATGACTTTGCAGGCAGCGTTTTTGCATGAAGGCACCTCATGAAACTGATTTTGGACAGGCTTCTGAGGCAGCATAACGGTTTAGTGATCAGAAATTTTGTCAGAAATATACATTTACACAAAAACTGACCACCAAACATAACTTTCAGACGCCATCTTTATATTTTTAGCTCAACCGTCACGGAATGGAACGCACAGGATTGTGGGATATCAAAGGCAGCGAAGGATACATCTATGCTGCCTTCAAAATTCGATCAGAAGAAGGTACCTCCGGAGACAGGAAGTAAAGCAGAATTTGGATTTGGATGTGCCTTGATGCCTTCCTACCTTGGAATGCTCATTTTAGAGCTTTTGGACGCAGCCATAGTTTAAACTATGGTTATACAAATGGTAATCAATACGGCAGTGATCTTCAAATCTGCCTCGCAAGATTCAGTTTCCTGCAGAGTTTAGCTCCAACTTTAATCAAACTCACCCACCTGTGATTTTCAAAGATCTGAAGACATTGCATTAACAAATGCCTTGTCCAAATACACACACTTGTGGTCTTTGCACTTGACCACTTGACTACTTATATGACGTATTTCCTGTATTTGGCCCAAGTGTTCAAGTAAGCATGAAGACCACAAGTGTGTGTACAACTTTTCATTACCTGATGGGACACACTTAGTGTTGTAAAAACTGAGTTTTATTTTTATTTTCAATACTTTGCCTTTTAAAATCAACTTTTAAATGTCTGTTCAGTAGTCCCTATAACAGATGACACAATTTAAAACTGGTTCCTCTAATTAAGTGATAAAAAGCAGTTGAAAATGTAGTGCAAAATACACATGCTCATCTTTGCACCAATAAAATGTGCAACACTTAATGTTTTATTACCAAATTATATGCAATATCTTATTATTATTAATATTTAACTTACATTGTAAAGGTTTCAGTGACCTCTCGCGCCATCTTGGCAAAAAGTCTCACAATTTATTTCCAGAACATGATGCATGATGGGATACACTAAGCCTCGAATAGCACTCCAGAGAAGTATTGGAGATAGTGTAGGTGCGTAAGGGCACTGTGCTTTGGCATTATTAAGACCTGGGACAGTCTTGCGCACTTACGTCCTGCCGCGTGCACATGCTCTCAAGTGGCCAAACCGCAAGTGTGGGTATTGGACAAGGGAAACCCAGGTGTGTTTGATTAGGGTAGAGCTAAAATCTGCAGGAAAGTGGATCTCGCGAGCCAGATATGAGGATCACTGCAATACAGCAATACAAAAGGGTAGGACTAGGGGTTGGGTTTAGTAGTAGGTCAGATTAGCTCAATGCAGGGCCTATAGGGTCACACAACTTTGTGGGCCACAGAATTCAGTACAACACCGAAAAGAAACAAGGTTGTAAAGAAGTAAATTATGTAAACCAATAATATGCTAAAAGACAGCAATCCATATGAGAAGTCTGGTGTGGAAGGTGAATCTGGAACTGACTTCTGTCCAGGGGCCCGTTCTTCGTACGTCGCTAACTCAGTTAGCTGGATTTGATTGTTAACAATTTGGCTTGATCTTGGATTGGTTGGTTCTTCAAAGCTCATCCCGGAGTTTCTGTCATATCAACAGGTCCATTAGCTTAAACCTGCTCGGGAGCAGGCTTATTTCATGTAAACAGGATTAGATTGCATCTTTTTAAGCTGAATTGATACTTAAAATCTGTCCGTTACCAACACTATTGTATTACAAGAGTACCCTACTAATCCAGGGACAATAATTTAAAATAATAATCATTAAAAAATTAATTTAAAGACAAATCAAATTATGTTGTGTAGTCTTTAATACTATAGACACAGCCAGTTTTACTCACTGAAAGATTTATTCGTCATAAAAGTATTACTTCATAATTGTATTTGAGTCTTACACACATGCTATACAGATAATGTAGAGTCGTGCATTAATTTGAGTGGTGACAGATATTATGGGAGTGGCTTGATTGAGCGCAGGAGATGCAGATAACATGAACCTTAAGAAACTTTAATCAATGCTGTCACGTAACAAATCTGCTTCAAATATAAAATTAAATGAATTGCTAATTAAATTGAAATAAAAATGCAAAAAATATTAGAAATCGTGCATATAAATAATTGGGAATCATGTAAAAAAATTAAAATAAAAACAGTGCACCCACCCCTACAATCGCTCTATATGCCTCACATTGACGGTAGTTTTGTCCTCGCTTCACCGCACCCCATCCTAAAAAGTCAACTTTGTCCACCGTTTTTCCCGTCAGGTGTCTTTTTTAATTATATGATGTCCACACCCCATTGACACCCGTTGCTGTCTTGCTGCATTGCTGATCGTGGTTTCGAGTATCGCTACACCCCTAGCCCCTTTTTAAACCAACCCATGAACGCGCAATTATCTCAGATAACAATCCAGCCACCATACTAATCAACAACAACAGGTGCGTTTGAAGAACCGAATTAGCCAGATCCTGATTAGCGCGATGATATCATCTTGGATGTGACATTTCATCTCGGATGTAATAAGCGACGTACGAAGAACGGGCCCCAGGTTGACACAACATCTCTTGTTTATCTGTCTTCACAAACTGCCCTGAAATACAATTCAAACATCAACAATGATTGTTATAAATATAACATGAGTTTCTTACATTCACAGTGCTCAGTACTTTTTTTATTATCATCTGTCTCGTTTTCTCATTATGTTGGAGCCCACTGTAGGTGCTGCCATCACCAAGTTGCCTCAATGCAGAGTTGAACGAGTGGCCTGTAGGAATACAAGAAAAAAAAAAAAAAAAAAAAAAAAGATTAAATTTTTTTGATTTTACATGAAATTTGTTTTTATAAATGTTTGAATGTTCGTGATGTTTGGTGCTGAGGTTTTACTTCCTATTCAGATGGTTCATCGCACCTTGGAGATGCTCTTTGACAGGAGGTCCGCTCCAACTCTAGTGCACAGCCATCAGCATTGAAGAAACTATGAACATGAACAATTTGTCACAGAGCCAACAATATGTAGTTTACAGTGTCAGATTTATTAGAAATAAACAAACTAGAATAGAGGTGAAATGCAGAAAAGAGAGACTAATATGAACAATTTACCAATTTAGTAATCTTCATAAGGTGTAACTTACAGTATGTTTGGAAGTCAAAGCCTTCTTAAAATAACTAATAAATAATACATAGCCTACATCTGATGCTCCTGAAATCACAGTGCAATTTTTATATAAATATTTGTTTAGCGTGAAATAGCAAAACGTGTTTGAAATAGTTTTAGCTCATTTTCACCCTCCATGTACTGTAAGTGACGTCACCGATTAACAGTACAGTGGATACTTTATTTTAAATAATTTAGTTTACTTCCATTCATCCATTGACAAATTGCCAGGAAAATATTTACAAAACTATAAAAAACATGTCATCTACATATAATATGCGATTAAAAGCAAAAACTTTCATAAATAAGAGCTAAAGTCTATGGTTAGCCTACATTGTATAGCTAGCCTAATGGTTGAGATGCAAACTGACTTTTTCCGAAAACACTAAACCATTTCTATAAAGTAAATATTCAACAGAAGCATGTCAGTTGCATGTAAGAAAGTGTCAGGAACAGCTGTATGTATTATCTGTGTAATTGTAGGTGACAGAACACCTACCTTAAAACAGTGTGACAGACGGAGATTCGCTGCTTGTCAGTTGAGTTGCTGCCCCATTTCTATGGTAAGTTCCTCAGCTCCAGTTTAAATGTGACTTCAATGTTCAATGCACATGCCCATTTAAAACCCAGCGTTTACAGAAGTAAAACGTTACATACAGATGGAGTGAATTATCAGAATGACATATAAATGTTCTGAAACTTGATAACGTATTGTGTAACTGTTTTGAGGCTTAAGTAGGTCATCAAAACTGTAAATGGAATGAGACGATGAAAGCAGTTTTAGCGAGAAAAAAAACAATGTTGAAAAGTCAGTTGATAAAGTATTAATATAATATAATTATTAATTAGCTGTATAATATTAGGATTTAGTTACCACCTAACGAAAATACCAGAAATGGTGTAGAATAAAAATATGCTATATATTGCAAAACACATTAAAAACAAACAGAACGTACAATGGAAGTTTTGGCATGGGTGGCATGTGTTATGTCATGCGTTTAAAAAAAAAAAAAAAATAATTTTTTTTAAAAAACATACCAACATTCCTGTTCAGGTGTATATACCCCTCCCCCGCCGTTCATTTGTTTACACCATAGACTGTTTATCCTCTCAGCTGTTAGCTCATGATAACCAAATAAATAGGAAACACCATAATCGATCAAGTGGATTATTAGATTTGAATATATCAATTAAATGAGCAGAGATAACTGAAGTTGCAGTTTGGTCTGGTTTAATTTTCGTAGTAGACAAACGTGAAATTTACATTTTTTTAACTACTTAAAGAAAACGTACCAGGTTGATATTTTTACAACGTTTCTAAAACGATTTATTTTGGTTACATTATTATTATTATTTTAAAAAAATAATACTTGTACTACAACATTAATAACTAATTGCAACCTAAATAGAACCAAAATACAACGTTGTGAAAAGTTGTAAAAACGTTGTGTGTTTGCTGGGTACACATCTGGTCAAAATTGAGTCAAGTCTAAAATGGGCTTTGTGACATCTGTTCTGTCTTGTGACAGTCTCCTGATTCAATTTTGTCCCATTTCAGAGAAACGAGAGTGTCAAAATTGCAGATCTGCCTTGGTATTCCACGGTCAAATGATAGTTGAACTCGCGTTAAAACGCAAATATCCAAAGACGGGTAAGGAAGATAGCAAAATATGAACTCATAGCAAGACAAATGACAGCTTTATAATTTCCTGTTAATTAAAATTTGTTTTTTTTTTTTTTTGGGTATTTAACAATACCAAATCAGTTAACATTAACTAGCCAGCCGCTAGCAAATCAAGCAGCCTACCTGCAATGCTTATCTGACAACGTAATAATCAAGATTTATATGCACGTTGATGTTTGTTGATTCGGACATCTCTCCACGTTACAGGCAGCTAATCCAATTGTAGTTACAGGGGTTATCCATTCAAAAGTTAGCTGGCTCCGGTAAAGTTATAGAATTCCTCAAAGAACCGTTCTGTATGAAAGTTATACGGAACGCAGTTTGTCCCCTATTGGCAGGCATACGGCTTATGACTACCAGACCATGCAAATAACAAATTATTAATTGATAAGTAATCATTCACAATTTCACAGGCCAGTGGTTTGTCTGTAATGTGTGTGAATTTTTTTGTATGACATTAAAATTCCTTCTAGAATAATTACGCAAATACGTTTAAGCAAAAAAGAAGGGAAACAGGTCAATTTAGCTCAAAGGGAATCATTTAAGATTTGAAAGGGAATTTGGACAGAATCACTGTTTTACGGCTGATCACTGAGACGGACAGCGATTCATTGAACGAGCCGTATAACAAATTCTGCAATATTTATATCCAAAATATAGTGAAAACAATATTAATTAGCACATGTAACAAGATCAGCAGTTTAAGACATTAACTTGTAAGCACAAAACACAAGATACTTCTCTTTTCAATATAAATAAGGCTTTATTGGATAAATCTAAGACATATAAACTACCCAGACAGCACACATACGTTGGGCCGATGTCGACCCGACGTACAAAACTCCATCGGCACGATGTCGCTCGGGGATCGTTTGCTAATAGGGAAGATGTCGCCGCGACGTCGGCCTCTGATCGCAAATGATCTCCAGCCGATGTTTGGACGATGCAGCTGTAAATACCGGCCGCTCTGCGTGGACGCGGTTCACCGGCGTTTTGCTCATCGTTACGGACCAGCCGCGGCAGCAGCCGCTGGTTTATAATAAAACAATACACACCACTCAATAAAGGTTGCAAATTTATTAATATTTTCAATAAACATATTAAATATACAAAAACATTTACATTTATCAGATGCTTTTATCAAAAGGGACTTACAAATGAGAGCATTCAAATCAATTCACAACTGTTTGTACTCTTTCAAAAAAATTCACTATGGTTTTACCACAGCATTTGCAGAAAATCCACAGTAAAAACAAAATCAACCATAGTTTTACTACAATAAACATGGTTTAACTATGACTGTTGCAGTAAAACCATATACAAAAATAACAAAAATAACCATTACTATTTGCAGTAAAACCATAGTAACTACAAAATTTACCACGATTTCAAAAACTACACTATAGTCATGGTTACCGCATGTTTACTGTAGTATTACTACAAAATAACTATAGCAGAACCATGACATCAAAACCATGGTATGAACCAAAAAAAAAAAACTTGGTTACTACACTTATGGTTGCTACAGTTTTACTATAGTAAAAGCATGGTTAAGTGTTGTATAAATATAAGTACCTTTCACAATACTTATCTTTCAAAGTAGGTTTACAGGAAATGCATGTTTTCAGGGTTACAATTTAAAAACCTCCTTGAATCAGCCAGAGGTGACTGAGATCGCTGGGGAAGACCATCTTCTGGCAACAAAGTAATGTCCACATGACAGCAGCTCAAAGATAATATAAGTCGTGTTCAGTACTAGTAATTATTTATTTTTATTGCCACGTCAGAATCTAACACTATCTTCATGGCAAAAACTGAGTTACAATAATACAAGAGTTACATAAACACAAAATAAAAACCGAGCAAACAATAATTACAGCAGTTAAAATGTTTTAAATTATATGATACAAATTCTAAAATCTTTTCTGATAAATTTTTTTTTTTTTTTTTTTTTCTTTTTTTTTTTTTTTTTTTTTTTTTTCTTACTAAAGTCTCTAGTCATGTGTTCAGATAAACACTATCGTTCAACATTATTAAAGGGTAAGCTCAACCATTTTCAATCAACTTTGTATTGTTACAATGTTGGTAATATATGTAAAAGAACCATGTTTATTCTTTCTCTGAGATACCCGGTTTATCTGTCAGCAAAACTGCTGTATGATGCAAAACACAGCATTTTGTAATTTTGATGATGCAAAAAGTGTTTTTGTCATTTTGTAAAAACTCGTCATTTCATTTTTGCGTCATCCTATGGAGTGTTGCTTACAAATAAAAGGGGATATATAGATACACATAACTCAGAGAAAGAGTAAATATTGTTCATTTACTGATATTAGAGATGTTTAAATAATACAAAGTGGGTTGAAAATTGTCAAACTTACCCTTAAAGAAAATATAAGGATAATATTTGTCAGTTTTGCATGTTCATGTACAGTTGCCGTCATCTGAAGTCTTCTTGAGTGTTGGCATCTTCTGAAGTCTTCACAAGTGAGGCTGGATCCAAACTGGAGCTGGCGTAACCTCTAGTAACCTTGAGATGGGCATCCCGAGATAGAAACAGGAAAACAAAGGAGAAAGATTAGCATAGCTGCTGTTCATATTATTTCAGACAAAAGACAACTTATTTCATCACATAAAACTGTAGTGCAAGGTTATGAGATGTGTTATGTGAATACTTGGCCAAAAATATGTATTTTTGTAATAGTTTTATTTTCAGATATAATGTGTGAAACAAAACATATATTGGACATAACATTACAAGCATTAGTTTTCTTTTACAAAAGCAAAAGTATATAGCAAAAAAAGAAGGAAATGCAACTCAGGAATCATCTATTTAGCTGCAATAATTATTAATATAAAATCTAAAAAATATTGTATTTCCTTGCAACTAATTTGCAATAAGAGAAGGTAAATACTCCAGAAAAGAGCCCCAAATTTTTTTGAATGATTTTGGTGATTTCCTAACCCTCCTGATTCCTAATTCCTAGAGGATTTTCTCAGGGGTGCAGTAGGAAATGAGCTCGTTGATCCAATGTTTTCTAGACGGAGAATGAGTCGACTTCCAGTTCACTTTTCCCAGCCGTACCAGCTAAAAGTGTGAAGTACTTTTTATGATGAGACAAATCTAATAATTCAGTATCCCCTAATATCCAAATTCTAGGATCATAACTGATTGGGATTCCTATAACCTTTGAAGATATATCAAATTATATATTTTCAAAAATCATTCAATACAGGAAAATTCCAAAGCATATGAAGTAAATTGCCTTCAGATGTTTTGCACCTTTGACATTTTGAAAGAATATCAGTATTTAACGTGTAGTTTTTGAGTAGT
The DNA here is from genome assembly GCA_018155175.1 of Sinocyclocheilus anophthalmus. NCBI lineage: Eukaryota > Metazoa > Chordata > Actinopteri > Cypriniformes > Cyprinidae > Sinocyclocheilus > Sinocyclocheilus anophthalmus. The sequence goes on from JADLZN010011332.1 coordinate 17,841, forward strand.
ATACTGTATGTCTAATATGTCAAATGTAATTTAAACCAAAAGAGTGTGTCTGAGCCCCATTATTATCAGGAAGTATATTTCAAAGTAAAATACCAAAAAGCTCTACTTTCTTTAGTGGACTTTGATAAATCCTTGGTATTATCAATAGTCCAGAATTTTGTGACCTCATTACAGGCAAAGCACCATAGCTGCTGCTGACCCTATTTGTGCTTATTTTGCTATATGTATCTGGTTTAATCACAAGGTGGTATAATACGTGCACATCCAAAACCTTTAGGCAGGTGCTCAATCACATGAAACACTTCACCTATCAATAAACAAAAATCGGCACACTGCCACTAATGCTCTAAAAAAAAGTGTTTCATGTGATCCCTTAGTAAATGTATTATTTGTCCTCATTATTTGGGGAACAGTTTGTCTCTTTAGAATGGACTACACATGCCACAGTATTATTTAAGTGGGTGGAACATCATAACTGTAATTTACACTACCGTTCATAAGTTTGGGGTCAGTAAGATGTTTTACGTCTTTGAAAAAAGTATCTTCTGCTCACCAAGGCTGCATTTATTTGATCAAAATAACACTATGGTTTTTTTATGTGAATATATTGTGAAATATAATTTATTTCTGTGATCAAAGCTGAACATTCATTACTCCAGTCTTCAGTGCCACATGATCCTTCAGAAATCATTCTTATATGCTGATTTGCTGCTCAAGAAACATTTCTTTTTATTATCAATGTCTTATCAATTATCAAAAGTTAGAACAAACATTTCTGTTTCAAATCAATGCTGTACTTTTTAAAAACCTTTTTATTCAAAGAATCCTGAAAAAAATTAAGCAGCACAGCTGTTTTTAACATTGATAATAATCAGAAATGTTTCTTGAGCGGCAAATCAGCATATCAGAATGATTTCTGAAGGATCATGTGACACTGAAGACTGGAGTAATGATGCTGAAAATTCTGCTTTGATCACAGGAATAAATTACATTTTAAATTATATTCAAATAGAAGTTATTTTAAATTGTA
>JADLZN010011332.1:22935-112090 GCA_018155175.1 Sinocyclocheilus anophthalmus
AGCCGTATACGGCTCGATTAGACGCTAGACATTTTAGAGTTTCTTGTTCTCATCATTTACACGCGTAATTAAAGAGGCTGGATTACATATTATCTGGTGCCATACGTGACCATTAAGTTTGTTACATTTTTCCTTTGACTGTATGTTTATCTACGTCGATAAGAATAATTATATTAACTTTATATTTTCAATCTAATAACAGCTAGTCTTGTATATTTACAGGGACACGGGGGAAACAAACATTCTGTTCAAGATACGCAAAAACATTTATTTTTTCATGTTTAATCTAAAGTAGTGTGGGCTAGCGGTTAAAACGTGTGAAAGAGTCAGTGTATACAAAAATCCTGCAAATGCCAATTTCTCTCAGTGAAACGTCTATTTTTATGAGCCTCGAAAACAGTCTATTAAGACACTTTTGGATTAGGCTTCAAGGGTGTCATCGGGAATTGCCTGAAATCTCTTTTCATTCTCCGCGAAGTCATATGCACGCTATGTTAACTTTATACTTACTATATCAGGCTACGAAGACACCTCAATGACAAAAAAAAACAAAATAATGCTTAGAATTTAATGCAAAATAATGTATCATGAAAATAAATTAAGATTTGAAGATAACTAACAGAATGCATTCTCCAATTAAACATAACTAGTTTTATATTATACAAGGTTTATATTATCATTCAGGACTTTATGGCGAGTCGTTGTCTCCCATTATATTTATAGGAGCTGTGGGAAAGTTTGAAATCCTTTTCTCTATAGGTTTTTAATATGCATAAGTATGGTAATCGCGGTCCTGCTGTGTTGCAAACAGGCGCAGCAGATCATGTGCTACACAACTTCGGACCGTACGAAGTCGCCGAGATGAGGACATGCAGAGTCCAAGTAAGTCCTGGTTCTCTAATTGACGTCTGTTCGCATAAAGAGATAAAGCAGGGCTGTCTGAAGTTTGTTAAAGGCGGAAAGCATGCGAGCATAGGACAGCACGTGTGTTGACCCATTGGGAGTAAATCTTTACGTGTGCCCGTCTGACCACTTCTATTGGGTGCCAGATCAGTTGAGCAAAGGTTCACAAGATGAAGATCAGACGCTTTACGATTAGGAACTATGAAGAAGAAATGCCTAAGATTGCGCAAAAAGTTCTGGAAAAGAGTCATGACTCGAAAGTGAATGCAGTTATATTAATAGGAAGTGGATATTAGGCCTAATGATGACTTTAGCGGTAAGTTTTGACGACGATGATGTTTGAGTGAATGGCAAGTTCAAAGCAATAGATCTCGTTTGTCAATTAATTGTCTAATATTTGCCTCATGATTTCAGCTTTTCTTTTTTTTAGACTACTAGCAGACTAATTGTCCATGTGGGTTACGGCAGCTAAAGAGAACTAAAGACATGATGCTCATTTTTGAATAATATTTTTGAATATTCATAAAAACTGTTCTCTAATAATAATGGGTTATTACTGTTAAGAAATTTTGCATAGACGACTTCAGATTTTATGCAACTGTTTCCTTTGTCTAGTAGCTAACTACAGTTGTAGTATCTTTTAACCGACTGTTTCTGAAGGAGAGATGCTCCAAATTAGTGATATGCTAATATAACACAATGCTCTTTGTGCCTTTTTGTTTGAGCCGCTCAGATGTCTTTGTTCGCTTATAATGCTTTTGAATATTTACAGTGGTATTTTATAATATGTATATCTATTGTAGGTTCCTAAATAAAGAATAAGAGAGAAAAAAAGCGTTACGTATTTAACCTACTTTAAATAGATGAAATTATGCAATAGCAATGCTGTAACCTATAGGCTACAATATAAAATCAGCATCGCGAAGAGCCTAATCATTCTGCCAAATGCGAATGAAATAGAATGGAATCAAAACAACGCAGCCACCGTGAATGCAAAGGAAATTCAAATATACCTGTTACATATTTATCAGTATTAAAAATAATACACACGCAAGGACCAACTGCGGTGAAGATGTAAGAATGGCGGAGCAGGCGTCTCATTATGCATGATGGGCGACTTCCCTGGCATAGTCTCCGCTTCTTTGCTGCATATGGTCCAGTATTCACGGTCAAGAAAGGTTCTACCTTTCAATAAAAAAAACAGCAACTTACATATTCTTCCGAAAAAGAAACGAGCCACCTCGGAGTCGATGAGGGGAAATTACTCCGACCGCAGAAAGAAAGGCAATGTTGGGGGATTTGCATATTTGATGCGCTAATTTCCCTGATGTATTTAAATATGGCTGCACGTAGCCGATAGGCTTGCTACGTCATTGGACGTGACCTCGTTGTAAAATCTAAACGTGAATTCGTTTTAGTCAAACAAGCAATAATTGAGAACTGCGAAGGAATAAGAATTAGGCAACATTATATGGAAGCGCTTAGAATCTCAAATTAAGAAATGTTGTGTTCAAAATCTGAACCTGATCATTGAATAAAAAATAAATAAATAAAAAACTTGCTATAATGACAATAACGACAACAATAATAGCCTAATGTAGAAATATGCATGGTGTGATTGGAGTTTTTTTTGGGCGGGAGGGGGGGGGGGGGCGGGGCGGGGTGGGGTGGGGGCGGGGGTTAATTAGCCTAAGGTTGAGCCCCCTCATGGAAGGTCAAACAAAAGATCTGGAGTGCATATTCTTTGTTACATATACGTGTTTCTATCTTAGAGTGGAAGTAAATCAGTGCGCGTATTTAAATGTAACGCTCGCGAACAGCAATCTCAGTCACCAGATGAGGTAACTATAGCAACAGTATGCAGTACTTTTTGTTAGGATCAACATTGGATAGGACACTGACAAAATATAATATGAGCTATTATTTCTTATTTCATTATACATTTGCATATCAAAAGTATGATGTATTAGGCTATTTTAAAACTATTTTAGACAGTTGCATTAATTGTAGGCTAAGAAGCGCCAAAAGAGAACTGACTGTACCCTATAATTCGCACACTGCAAATATTATTACGTGTAGCCTCTAGGCCTATACATTCATGGCAATGTTATATGAGGCCCTATCCTGTGCCTGCGTACGCGCACTCGCACGTGAGGTTATGGTGGGCTTAAATTGCAAAAATAAATAAATAAAAAATTCACTTTTCTTCTTATTTTTCCCCTTCACAAGCTATTACGTAGCAGTGTGCAACTAATGATGTCCTCTCAGTGTCAGATGGCCATCGCGTTCCGTCAGTCAAAACGTGTTGGGCAGAAGCGCTCGGAGCAAATTCATTACCGCAGTCAATCCGTAACCTGGTCTGGGAACTTGGGGCTAGTCCACGCCAATAGAAGAACAATGCCTCCTCAGTTCAAGTCCAACAAAAGACCTGGCGAACTTGTTTGAATTTCAGAGCACGTCCTTTCTTTCACAGAGAGGACTGCCCCCTCCCGAACACCCTTCATGAAAAAAAAAAAAGAAAAGAAAGGGGGGAAAACATGCCGACCTTCTCTGCTCAACAGTGCACTTTTCTATTTGGTGCTGCAGACAAATAGGTTATGGGAAACTTCTCAACCCCTCCTCTCTCTCTCCCCCTCTCACTGGCTCTCGCTTATACGGTAGCTGTCGTTCTCGTGCGCTTGGACTGTGCTCTTGTGAGAATCAGAGCCGCTGAGGCACGCGTAATGAACTGAGTATTAGCGGCAATTTTAAACCGAAAGCTCTCCGTGCACGCCGGCTTCTTACCTACAGCAGGAGTTGCATCTGGCCACATCGACTTCGGCATAATCAAATTTTTTTTTTTTTTTTTTTTTTTTTTTTTTAAAAAAAAAAAAAAAAAAACTTTGCTCAAGTGAGTACATCTGGAAACACTTCTATTTTTTTCCTTTTTTGTGGCCATTAAAGATAATACATTGCTATTAGTTGCATTACAGACTTTGACGAAAGAAATTTCACATGATGCAAAATTGTGCATTTGAGTTGTTTTATTTTTTAGATATTACAACGTCATAGATGTTAACATACTTTGAACTGATCTAACACAATTAAAGCACTTGTCTCAAGGCCAAAGTCTCGTGCACTGATGCCGCAAGTATAGTAGGTGACAAAGTCTCACAACTTGTCATTGTGCGCAAGAGAATTTAATTTAGCAGTTTGGAACAGAAAACCTGTTAGCTCTTCATATTGTGCTGTTAGACACTGATTTCGATTGCAGGTCATACATCAATCACAGCGTTTATCTTCTATCACACACATTTATATGAGATGTTATGTGAGCTGTCATTGCTTCTAATTGAAACACTGTAATGTTGATCAAACCTCTTTATGATTCTAGACAGAAGAAACACTATTTTTGGTGGTGGTGTTTCAGGAAAGACAAGCAACTTTTACATATAATGTAGATTTGTTTCTTTATACATGATATGTGATAATGCTTAAACTAGCTTCATGTGAGCTTGTGAGTCAAATGTTTTATTCACTCTTATAGATTTTAGCAGTGCTCTGTGTTTGTTGTTTGTGTTTGGCTATGCAGAAGGTCTGAAGGAGGGATACGTTTTCCAACTTAAAGCTATTTATTGTCTTAGAAATGAACTCTTGCAGCAAGGGCCACTGGGCCAATGATTAAAACTGCTATGACATGATTCACCTAAACCAATTTAGTCAGAATTGACCATCATATCGGATTAAATACAAATGATGGCTGTCTTTTGGCCTTGGATGTGGCCAAAATTAGAGACCTGTAAGGCAAGAGTTTAGTTATTTATGCATGTTACTGTACAGGCCTACAGAACACCTTGTGTGTGCTGACATCCATATTGTGATGTGTTTCAGATAGTCTATTCAGTTAATGAGACAGTGTGAAAATGAATTGAAGACACATTGTATAAGATCAGTGACAGATAATTTATTGAGTATGTTTTTCAATTTTACACATAAAAAAACAATTTCACATAGGCTATGCAGAGAAAGAGAGAGAGAGTTGTGAGAGTTGTGCTGTGAGTCCCACATTCTGAAACCCACACAAATGCTGTAAAGACAGCATCGCGTTTTGATTGATAGGTTTGTTATCCACTTACTGCACTCAATTACAGTTCTCACGGCACAGAAAGTATATAGGCATGACTATGTAATCAATTTCAAAATAAGATTCTGATATCAGTGGTCAGAATATGAGGGCATCAACATATGCTAGCAATGGAAACCACCTTACTCTGTCTAGAGAGCAGCTGCTATACATACCTTTGCGTGCTGACTGTCAATGCCAGAGGAACGATCGCAAGAATCTAGTCAGAATCTCACTGATTTCCATGTATTCAGACGCACTGAAATTTCAAATCCTCGTGAGCGAGGGTGATTGGCATTGCCTCTCAAATATTTCCATCAAGTATGCTCGTCGTTGAAAATACGTTGTGCGAACAGCAAAAAGGTTCGCCGCTTCAACCTGCACGAGGGATGCAAACGCACTCTGGAGATTTCTAATGCCATCATCATCATTATCATCATCGTCACCACCTTGCTCTCCCGTGGATCCGCACCGACCTTTGACCTTCTTCTGAGCTGGTCCATATGTTGGTATTGGATAGCCCCGTCCCCCCCCCCCGCTTACCCCTTCCGCCCCCCCACTCCTCGAGATGTGGCCCTGTTCCCTCTCTCAGACCGCTGGCAGCAGCAACACAATCCTCCTCTCGTCTCTCTCATAGCAGCTCTCAGGGATCTGTGGCATTACCGATCTCCTCCGTCCACGGACAACCTGCCACCACTCGGCCAAAAATAAGAGAGAGATCTCTCCATTCAGTGCCGTAACAAACGCGATGTTATTTCCGTGTGCACTTTTTTCCTCTGGAATCGGATTTTTCCTTTGTATGATCTCGCTGCTGGTTCCGTGGGATATCTATCGCTGCTGCCACGATTTAATAGATCCAAAGGAGCCTTTTGTGAGATTGGGAGGTAATTTGCAATGCAAATGATGGCCTGTGCGAGGATGACTGCTTCTTATTCGAAAGACTCCCTTACTCCAGCTCTCATATTGTTTTAACATGAACTGCTCCGATGTCAAATGGATTATAGCTTCCGTTTTGATTCTCATTACCCTGTGAAGAAACTGTTCTTTATTTTTGCCGCGAGCATACCTACTTTTAAGAACTACAAATGACAATTGTTAAGTCCCGTGCCTATTTGTATTTTTTTGTATTTATTGTTTTGCAACTTCTTCACTTGGATTTATTCTTGCACAAGACACGGAGGTATCCGGGGATTACTGTTGTGGAATTGGAAGCGAGTTGTTATCTTTGGTTATCTAGCTGTATGAGTATGTTGCACTTCATAAAGCTAGATAACCGAAAGTAAAAACTGCCTCCTGGCTCATCGAAAACTCTGGATGCCTAATTTCACGAAGATATATTAAAATCAATTGTATTATAGGCTATTTTATGCCAATACATTTGGAGAGCTGTTATAGCTACACACAATGTCAGACAATAATTTGGGTTTTATTATTATTTTATTTATTTTGTATTTAGGTTTCATTTTGTTGTTTTGCGGGCTTTGGATCCTGACTCTTCTCTGCCGTGACACTATCCTTGATGTTACCAGGGCATGAATAATGATTTAAGTGCTATACTGAGAAAGGAAAAAATTATGTGAGATTATTAATTAATAATATGAGAGCTGAAAGAAAACAAACCATTGAGTATCGTACCAAGATTTTTCACCTGGGAGGAAGTGGTAACTGGGTAACTGGTAAAGATTAACACACAACCCCCCATGGGGTACATTTTTGTCAGTTCAATATTATTAATGAAAACTAGAATATGTAATACATAATACTAATACGTCTAACACCATTTTCACATAAGCTTTTTTTTAAACTAAAATACATGAACTAAAAGCTACAAACCACCAATATTTATTTTATGGGGCTATACAATTTGATTGAACTCTTTGAGTTTCAGGGACCTCATAGTGAATTCTTCATGTATGGCTTAAGTTGTGTTGCGAGTCAATTTCTTTAGTAATTTACAGAACAGAAGAAAGTGGATTTGATACGTTCTGTGATTCACTTTCTTGATTTTATTATGCATTGTTATCTCACCGCATTATGCCATGCCAACATGTTGTTGAGACCATAACATAACCCCCTGCCCTTGCTTCCATCAGGCAGCACTGCCACATCTCTAAATCTCACAGTATTGATTAGCCCCAGAAACCTAAACACTCTCTTTCAGCTTAGCCGAGTTTAAGGAAATTACTTCACTTAAAGCAAAATATTTGGCTTTCCAAATTTACTGATTGATTTTACTAGACTGATTGTAAGTTCATACTACTGTTAGCCCTAGAAGAAGCCACCTCAGCCCTTATTGTTAATATGAAACCAGTCTCTGGATATAAAGTCATGATATAAGATTTGGTCCAAGCACGGCTTTTTTTTTGTTTGCATGAGTCGTCTAGATACAGACAATTCTGAAAGTATGATACCACAATAATGATGCCAGAGTGGAGAATATAATGACATAGCCGTCTCTGCCAAGTGATTATATAGAGAAAAAGTATTCAGAACCCTTTCAACACCCCCCCCCCCCCCCCCCCCCCACACACCACACATTTTATGTTGCAGCCTCATGTCTCTTTTCACATTGACCTACACTCCATATTTTTGAAACTCGAAAGAAAGAAAATATAAATGATCACATTGTATAAGTATTCAGACCCTTAACTCAGTACTTAGTTGAAGCACCTTTGGCATCAATTACAGCCTCAAGTCTTTTTGGGTATGATGTAACAAGCTTTGCACTCTTGGATTTGGGTATTTCCTGTAATTCTTCTCTGCAGATCTTCTCAAGCTCTGTCAGGTTGAATGGGGACTGTTGTTGGACAGCCATTTTCAAGTCTCTCCAGAGATGTTTGATTGGGTTCAAGTCCAGGCTCTTGCTGGGCCACTCAAGGACATTCACAGAGTCATCCCTAAGCCATTCTTGTGTTGTGTTGTCTTGGCTGTGGGTTTAAGGTGAATGTCCAGCTGGAAGTTGAACCTTCAGCCCGGTCTGAGGTCCTGAGCACTCTGGACCAGGATTTCATAAAGGATATATCTGTATTTTGCTGCATTCATCTTTCCATCTACCCAGTCAATTCCTATGTCCCTTCTTGTGGAAAAAAAAACAAAAAAAAACAGCATGATGCTACCACGACCATGCATCGCAGCTGGGATGGTATTGCACAGGTGATGAGCAGTGCCTGGTTTCCTCCAGACATGACACGTGGAATTAAGGCTCATCAGACCAGAGCAAGCAGACTTTCAAGAGGCTTATGTGTCCATGCACGGAGAAGAGACTTCTGCCTGCCAACCGAGGAAGAGTCCTGGTTGTTCCAAACTTCTTCCATTTAAGAATTATGCAGAAGAAAAATAAAATGAAGTAAACCGTAAGACTATTTGTGCTACAATTCAGTGTGTTTATAATTATGATAATAAATACCAGTTTGCTAAATCAAGCAGCATAACACATTGTTTTGTGCGACAAAACTAAAAGCGTATAGCACCTGAAGCCTCGCACATTCAGTTTACAAATTTACATTTTGGGGCCATGCCCACACCTAGTGTTGTTTTTGGCGGCCTGTTTTAATTTTAGTTTTAGTCTAGTCGTTGTGTGAAGCTGTCATTTTAGTTTTTATTATTTATATTTAGTCACGTTCATACTCTTTTAGTCTAGTCAAGTTTTAGTCAAATAAAAGCCTGAGCATTTTAGTCTTATTTTAGTCAAAATTATCCATGACTATTTTAGTCTAGTTTTAGTGGAAGAAAACTGATGACATTTAGTCTAGTTTTGGTCAATGAAAACTTATTAGTCTCATTTTTCAGAAATCAATGTCTATTTAAAAACCCAGTCAATATAGTATAAGTACCTAGTAGTATAAACAAAACCAAAATGTTCTTTTAGCCAAACCCATTTCAAACAAGTTTATCTTATTATATTATTGTTACCTTCAAGAATACTTCCATTCCAGACACGGAAGATGCTCTTATTTGAATTTACAACATTTATTTTACCGACCAAACATGTTAGAAGTACACACACTTAAATTTAAAGACGAACCCCGGCTGGCCGGCCGTCCGTCCCTTTCTCTGTGTCAGACTTAACTTTGTTTGGGTTTCGTCTTCTAAATCAGTGTTTCCCAACATTTCTTTAGTCACCCTTTGGAAAATTTAACAAAATTGTGGCACCCTACAAAATAAATTGTCACAATATCTGAATTTCTAACTTCGATATTATAATTTGAAAAGTATAGATATTCGGAACAACAGGAAAGAACTGCAGAATATAATGTCATACAGATATTTTTAATATTATAAAAAAAAAAAAAAGTGTCTACTAATGGTGGCAATCAGTAGCGAATTTCAAGGAAGAAACCAATTATGATGACAGATTTTATGTAGCTTTTATTCATATGTAAACATTGTTTAATTACCATTATAACTAGCTCACATATTATCTCACATATTTTTGCTCACTCAGTGTATTTTTGATTTTCCAGCTGGGTAATTTTGTTGCAGTAGGACGAGATAGCTTGGAGTAACACTTTGAATTGAATAAAAAATGACAAGGAGGCTAAGCAGTAAATAATAAAATAAGAACAAATACAGAAATTACTATTGAATAGGCACAAATAAAAAAAATCACGATAGGCCTACACATGAATTGCTTTTTAGTTTTTCAGGTAGGTCTAACACACAGTTGGGCTATTAAGAGATTTTTTTTTTTTTTTTAACAATTATCCAAATTATGTTTAGTCCTAGAAAGCTATTATTTTCAGAGGACACGTGAGCATAACGGTTTAGCAGATCAATGAATGAGAGGGCAGTCTTACCAGAGTTGCCTGTTTACCACACCTTGTTACAGCACAGTAGGGCTATTGCAAACAGAAAGAACAGTACAGTAATAGATGTTTCCTGTCAGCTCGATTTTTGAGTGGACTTTGCTGTTCCGATGAGCATGAACGGTATCCATGAGTTCCAAAGACGTCACTTCCGTTTTACTCGCTGCCATATTTGTGTCCGACATGGCAAACACAGCACATCTAAATGAGACTGAAAAGAAACGATATTTGGAAAAAACATCCGTTATTGGTTGCGATCCTTATTTATTGCCTCAAACTGTGCTGTGTCCATTAAAATCTGCGACGCATCTGCCCCAACTTACTTTTCCGGACATTTATATACATCTTATACATAATCCGTCACCATACACCGGAGAAAGCCTGAAGGCCTTCAAGAGTACAGATGCCTATCAATACACCGCTGCAGGATGGGTGAACGACACCAAGATATGGTATCTGGAGACAAAAAATCTATATGTGATCACAGGACATGTGAGTCAACAATTATCAAATTAAAGTCTAGAGTAGTCATGCTAGTTAGCGAGTAGTCAGCTAAAGGGCTAACAGCTGGTTAGCTAACATTGGCACTCTAGCTCGCAGATAACTGATGTTAGAGTTAATGTTAGCCATAGATGTTCTTGTTTTGTTTTAGAACTAGGTACGACCTTTCACGTAGATAGGTTTTCCATCCAACTTATTTGCATCTTTTAAGCACATTCATGAAAATACGGCTAAACAAAATGCAAATCATGGCCACATGCCTTTTCTAATCTACAAAACAATAGACTACCACACAAGTTTAATTGTCATATCATTAGATATTTGAACACGCTCAGAAGAGATTAGCTTTTATAAGGCACAGTAATTAAAGATGCTACATTTTTCACTTAACAGGTCAGTCATTCCCAGGCTCTGAACACAAAAGCAACATGTCCATGGATAGTGGTGCAGGAGGAAGGGACAGTGGTGATGGCACATTGTACATGCATGGCAGGGTTGGGTTGGGAGAGGTTTGTTCCCACGCTGCGGCACTGATGTACACAGTTTTGGCTGCTGTTGACAAGAGAGAAGGACAGGCATGCACTGAGAAGCCATGCACATGGACAAAGCCGAGCACGAAAAAAGTGAAGTACGATGAGTTGTCTAACATCTTCGCTAATGAGGAGAAAGTTGCAATTCAGAACAATTTGTCACACATGAGACCATCTGCTGATGAGTTCAAGTTGTTCTGTGCACAGCTCCACCAAAGTGAAGGCCAAGAGGCAAATCCCAAGAAAAGTGCAATCCTCTCTGTCATCGAAGGCCACTCCCTCAGATACATGCCCAAGACTGTACTATTGGATCTGCCATCACCTCTGGCCACTCTCTATGCAAGCACCAGACTTGAAATGGATTTGCCCGCACTGCTGGAGGAGGGTGCCAAGACCTTTGATGAGCTGCATCTCACACCGGAGCAGGTAAGAAATGAGAATGGCTGTCATTAAACCAAGTGTGTTGTTAAAACAATCAGCAAGTGTAAATAAAATGCTTCACATTGATTGTAGTAAAGCACTTTGTTGCCTTTATTAAAAAAATTATATACAAATAGAGCTGTTATTATTATAAGAATGTCAGATTCCCAATATATAAACATCCCCTAATCCATTAAGAATAGCTTAATTCCTTTGTGATAATTACAGCACTTTTGATAGTTCAATTCTTTTTTGAGTGTTTGTTAGTTGAGGAAAAGACCAGGGAACAGAGAAAGTCGAGAGTGTGGTTTGATGAGAGAGCAGGAAGAGTTACTGCATCATTGTTCCATGAGGCAGCCAGGACAGAAAAATCTTCATCTTTGATTAAGAGAGTTTGTTATCCTCGCTCCTGTCAGTTTTCAACTGAAGCATCAAGGTATATATTGTTGTGCTGCAGAGGGTCCGTGCCTACACATCATGTTCTACAGAAATTAAGAAAACATCTTTGTTTGGTACATATCCTTGCAAAAATCACCATTTCTGTTTTTAATTAAAATGAGAACAATTATGTAAATATGATAATTCCTTAAAGTATCGCAGATCATAGCAGAGTTGAAATATTTGTCAAAATCACACTTAGATATTATATATATAAAAAAAAAAGTTGAGCCCTTATATAGGCTAGGAATTGTACTCTAAAATATAAAAATTATATGGCTCACTTTTTGTTGTTTTCATCAGATGTGGTCTCGTAAATGAGGACACTGCCAGAGAGTCGTACCTGATGGCGATGCAGGATCTCCATGCAGACCTCAACGTTGCAGTATCAGGGCTTATCATTAACCCGGAGCTGCCATGGATCGGTGCATCACCTGATGGTGTGGTGACCTGTGCTTGCCATGAGCCTGGCGTGTTAGAGATCAAGTGTCCTTTCATCGCAAAAGACCGCACTCTAAACGAATGTGTCAAAGACTCACGGTTCTGCTTGACTGTCACTGAGGAAGGTGTAATGAGCCTAAAGCTTGATCACAGTTACATGTATCAAGTGCAGGCCCAAATGCGTGTAGCAGTTAGCATACTGCGATTTTGTGGTGTGGACACCTCAAGAACTTTTTATACATCGCATCCCATTTGATGATCTTTTTTTTGATGAGGCATATTTGAAGGTGGTGAACTTCATTAGAACAGGGATTCTACCAGAGCTGTTGGGTAAATGGTTTACTGTACCACGCCTCTCCACCACTGCAACCTCTGAGAAGACACCTGTGGGATGTTACTGTGGTAAGCCTGTTGATAATGCAGACAACATCCTCTCTTGCACATCTGAGCAATGCAGACGAAAACACTTCCTCAAGTCTTGTCTGAAGCTGAGCAGAGTACCAAAGACTTGGACATGTTTAGAGTGCAAGAAGTTCCTGTAGGTCATCAACTTTTGTTTGCAAGATGCTTTGTGAACCATTTTACTGAGAGATTTCAAATGTCTCATATACATAAATGTTACAAAATAATCTCCTAGTACAAATGTAGCTTGATCTTTGCTCAGTAGTACATTATTGATATTAATAAAATTCAAAAACGAAAATGTTCATGTATTTGTGCACACATTCATCTGACAACACATTCATACATATTCAAATACCATAGATTGCACTGTGCAGTGCACAGGAAAACTATATAATAATTGGTTCTGCATTGTAGTACAGAGTTTACAGGAGTATTTAAACAAACCATAGGAACCAAAAATGGGAAAAAGTGACTAATAACTTATTACCGTAGGAAAGAACATTTTAATATATACATTTTACATTGTTGAAAGCAACTACTGTCTGTCTATCCACAGATGGGCAAATATTGCAAAGAGCACAACAAACTGTCACCATCTTGTCAAGTGAGGTAAGTTGTCCTTTAGTGGCCCCTTGGCAGAGAGACAGAGGCATGGTGGTCTGAAGGACAGTGTATTTGTTCCTGACCAGGCCAATGACTCTCTCCACATGGATCCTGACAGCAGCAAGTCCCCTTGTTGCTTCTAGTTCCAGTGGATGCAGTTGCTGCTTGCCTTTGGTGAATGCTGGTATTTTCAACTGTGCACAATACAGGCCTACTGTATCTTTGACATTGAAGCCTCTATCTGCAAGAATGACATCTCCCGGTGATAATTTCTCAAGATATCCACAGTTTTCTGTTATGTGCTTGTCGCTTGTTCGTCCACCCCAGCCTTTTGACACAAAGGATATAACACCTTGTGGTGTTATTGAAATCAAATATTTTACAGTGTTGTGATGCTTGTACTAAGAGTATGTCTGTGCACGAGCACTCAAGCTCTTTGGCTTGTAAGGTCTGCGCACTTGGCCCAAAGAAGGTATCCAGTGGCGGATGAAGGTCTCTTGCGTGTTCGGTCTTTTCAGCGCGCAGAGTTATTCAATTTAGGTTTACTCATCTGACTCCTTTTTATTATGACCTCGAATTTAGGTTGAAAGGCACATTGGTTGTTTGTTGGTCTCTGATTATTCTTACATTCGATTATTGTAACTAACTCTTTACTTTGTATTTTATTCGTTCATTAGGAATCTATGTATCACAAAAACTCGTCATTCTAATCCTTATTCAGAGGTTTGTGGCTAATAGCCCCCTACAGTTACCCATGTAATACTCAAACATTAATCAGCGGTTCTTCTAGAACACCTTGTCTAGACCCCGATAGTTAGTATAACCACATACAACTTAATTAATTCTGAAATCATACACATGGTTAACCATATAATATTCTGACATTAATCAGCGGTTCTCCTAGACCACCTTTGTCTAGACCCCGACATCTGATAGCTTCTTACAACTTAATTAACACTCAAAGTATTAATCAGCGGTTCTGCTAGACCCCCTTTGTCTAGACCCCGACAGCTAAATTAGCTTCATACAACTTAATTAATTCTGAAATCATATACATGGTTACCGTAACTGAGTACAACTTAAACTATAAGATCAAGCGGTTAGTCAGAAATTTAGAATCTCACCTGATGCGCCCCATGCTTCATCTAATCCTGAGATCTAATGTGCACTTAACCCTAGACGCAGATTTGCGGAAACATAAGCCTTCACTTAATCTACTTGAGAAAATAACTTCAGAGTGAGTCAGAATAAATCAAATATAACAATTTATCATCAGTCAGGTAAATATGTATTATGCCAAATATCTCCACAGCCAATTCAACGATACAAGACATCAAATTCTCAAAGACGAATCTAAGAGTAAAATGCATACCTGAGATTAAATGTATTAGATGTATTAGAAAAATACATAGTGTGAAATGTGTGGACACCCTTCACACTATGGGCTCTCTGACTACAGAATTGCCCTGACTTTTTTGCTGCAATCCTTTAAATACAAAACAAAGATAAAAACATCCCCCAAGTGGAGGCATGTACAAACAATTGGAATTTACATTAACCCAGGTCCCAGACCTGGGTGGTCTACACGTCAATGGGAACAAAAGGTAATTTGCAAGGAATTGTTCTCTACGGTAATCAAAGTTTCTCTGAACTCTTGGATCTTATTATATCTTTTAGTAACTTAAGAACCATTGTTACCACTTGCCCTGAAACTATTCAAATGAAACCAAACATGACTGTAAATCTTTTTTGCATTCATATAGAACATTATATTCTTGACCATTTTGAGTGAATCCAGTGGAGGGAGGAGATGAAAAGGCACTGATGCAGATGTGAGAGAGGCGTTTCCTGCACCACCCCTCTGTGGGGTGTCTTGAAGATGCCAGTGTATTGTTTGTTTCTCAGGAGATCAAAGTATTTTAGTTTCTTTTATCCTTACAAATGCTATATAATATTTCGAAACAGTCAATGATAGAAGTGCAATTGTTAAAGTTATCCCTGAAACACATGGGCAGACTGACCTGAATTTGTTGTTTTGATGGCCAATATATAAGTGGTGACAGTCTAACATGCATGACATCTAATGTACTATTAAATACTCTGAAAACACTTGTCTTAGACATGTGAAAAAAATAGACAAATAAATATAAAGGTAAATTAAGCCTCATTCTCATCAGTGTTAACACAAGGCTATGAAAGGGACTCAGTCTTGGACTAGCTTTCAGAAATCCCGACAGGAAAGTAAAGACAACCATTAATTTTGCATAGCTTGGAAGGCCTGTGAGTTCCTGTACCATGTCATTGTTTCCTTTAAAGGCCTCTTCATTTAAAGACAGCTCATCAACTTTGCCCTTTAGACGATGAACCTCAGCTCTAAGTCATGTACACTCGTTTTTCAGTGCCTCGACTGTAGCTTGGAAGGCTGCATTCGAGCATGGTCCCACAATGTCTGGGCTATGAATGGCCTGGGAGTTATGTGCTCATCATGCATGCATTCTGCCTGTACTTCCATGGTGTCATCCTCAGTGGCATTGATGATGCTGGAAGGCACTACAATCTCACGGTCAGTGTCAGGCAACGTCTCAGTCCTTTTCCACTTCATCTGCTGGCTATGCTCAAACCTAAGGTTGGCATAAATGCTTTTCTGTCGCTGTTCAGCTGAAATGTGCGCAAAAATGCTGGGTACACAATCAGGGCTCAGGGGGTTGTCATTTTTTCTTCCTAAGCTGACAGAGATACAAAAATAGATTTACCTCAGTAAGAGGTAAATGGTAGTAAAGACTTAGACTTGATTGCAATTTTAGGATCCTAACATAGGTACGGCAAGTGTAACAGTTATAATGTAATAATGTAAAGTCTTGATTCGTTGTAAACTTAAAACCGACTCAGCTCAAAACACACACATTTGAGTCAATGATAGAAATGTTAGCTAGCTTCCTACACAATCTGAATTTAATGTTAATTTAGTTAAAATTAGCATAATGCAAATAAGCCCATAGTATGATTGAATGATGTCACTTCCCTTATCGATCTACTGCGAACGTTAATTATATGGCCCCTTCACTTAAAGTTGTAGTCTCCTTTAGTTTTTTAAGCTTTTCGAAAAGGGAGCTCAAAAAAATAATAAATGTTACCGAGACAAATGCGACTACACAAGCGGAGTTAGATGTTGCCTGCCAGTGGTCCCTTCTGATTAACGCCAACCATTTATTCCGCCGATCTAACTCCTTTGGGATTGAGTAAATTTGTAGTTCGGGGTTTCTCTGACGACTGTTGTTACACCCGACAGCACAACATATACCGGGCATGTTGTAATTTTTGTGATCCTTCTCTGACAGCTGTAACCATATACTTAAAACAGGTAGCGCAGCTGTGACCGGACACAAAAATGGCGGCGATAAAACACAGTGACATCACATGGAACCTATGGATATGAGTGGAGCACTCACATGGGCCGTGAGCGACTGAGCAGAGCACACACGCATAGAGTGGGATAATACGCAGAGCGTCACACCACATGAAAGTGAAACCTGAGCAGTGAACTCATTTTCGGCAGGCCGAAATTTCAGTGCATCTCTAATTATTGGCGACATCAGAATGGATATTATATAATAGATGCTTTTTTGCAAAATTTTGCAATTTAAAAATATTTAAAAAATATTTTTTACCTGGCACCCCTGCTCTTGACAGACCGGCACCCCGGTTGGGAAACACTGTTCTAAATAATGCCGCGAGTGGGGCTTGAGGAAGTGACGTCGGCTGCGTCTGCGCAGTGCGACCTGATGCAGCCCCTGAAGTGAGACACAGGAAACAGAAATACTGCAAAATAATAATAATAACGAAATAAATAACGTTATAACATTTCGTTTCGTCTCGTTTTGTTCAACGAAAATGAAGAGACATTTTAGCATAGTTTTTATTTTGTAAACCATTTTTAGTCTCGTTTTTATTCGTCAACAATATTGCATTATACATTTAATTATAGTCATCGTCACATGACCAGCATTTACGTTGCGTCTCGTTTTCATCATGTGATAAAGGTTCGTTGACGACGATATTTAGCCATAATTTTCGTTGACGAAAGCAACACTACCCATGCCCTCTCTTACATTAAAATTACATTTGAGCATGTGCTCAAAAGACAACTAAAAAACTCTGTTTACTATCATTTTATTAACATAACTATAGAACTATAGAATTATAGAATTCCCAGTGATATGGACATATCTGTTGACATGTAACTTGTTCTCTTTGCTTTGATTTCACAGTAAACTCCACTGGACCTAAATGGCTTCGATACAAGAGGTTCAATAGAGTCTGACGGAGTGTGTAATTTCTTCAAAGCCTTACGGATGCTGTGCAGGCCTACGGAACAGAGGACAAAGACCCAATGAGTTACGCTTGAATTCTTACCTTCCACTTGGGGATTTTCAGTGCCAGCCTTCAACACTGATGTCCTGTAATGGCTTCTGAAGGACCTTGAATGCCCCGAATGCAGATATCACAGCAAGATTGTTTAGGTGTACATCAATTCAAATTTCATTAAGCCCATGATGGAGATCCTCTGTAAGGATTTGAAAGTTGAACGTTAAAATATAAATTTGCTGGGCAGTGAACAACCCTCTAATTAAATAGCCAAATCAATCCCAAAATCCACTCAAAAAAAAAAGATCATTGAAAACTATACTGCTAAAGTAACAAAGTGATTCTTTCAATCTCTATTTAATATTCCTAAAGATGAAGTGTGTAATTTATGTATGCTTATTTTGGAATGTATTTATATGAAATTTCAAAATTAATAATTGGTTGTGTTGGAATGGCATACTACAAGTATATTAACATTAAAAAAAAATATATTCCACCTTTGTAAACACTACATATTACTACACAGCTTGCAGTCTGTGCTCCGTACAAAGCCTCTCAATGCAGATAAGATAATTACTACTTCTTTCTTGAACTCTTACGCCACAGAGCATGGACAAATCGTCTTGAATAGAATCCGCTGGATGGTGTGAAGCACGTCGATCTCAGCGCGTGATGTGCTTTCCTATCAGGATAAAAGTTGAAGAGGTCACCGTTGCTTGTTTGGGAGGTCCTTCTGACTAGGTTACCTAGCAGAATTCACACACCCTACATAGACACGCGGGGGTGCGAATAGTAGCCTAATCAGGAACGATGTGTGGCTAGGTAATGGTTGCATTCAAAACCTTCCCTATTAAGAAGACAGATTTTAAGGTGTCAAACATTATACACCTGTTGTTTGGCTTACGCATTTCTTGTTGATGTCGGGTAATTAGTTGACAGCAGTTACTTATCTGGTGAATTTCCAAACCGACAAACAAAATATAAAATATGTGATTTGTGGAAGAGTTATGTTTTAATAGTTCCAGGAATGTGTGATGAGTTGCAACTGGGAAAACCAATAAAAATTATTTGCAAAATATAATCCTAAGTTAACTCAGCAATAGTCTTTGTTTATTTATTTAACACTTGTATTTGTAATTTTGGTTTTACACAGTTCCGATAAGAAAAGAAAGAATGTGCGTCAGCATAAGGGACACAAGCCATAGATTCATTCTGGTAGCATTCACACCTTTATAGTCTCCTTTAACATATGCAAGCAGTTAGTCCCAAATTTTAACACTACCTTCGTACATTTTCCTCTTTATATTGATATACTTGATGCAGGCTCTATGCTGATCGATATTGATTCGTTGGATAAAATATCAGGTACAGTCGCCAACGTCCAAATTTCGCACGAAAAAAAACTCTCGCAGAATACTGTAAAAATACATGGAGTCTTGCTTACTACATTGATAATATTGAAGGTTACCATTACTGAAGTTGAGCCTATAGCAAGTTTGCTATAAATTGCACTGTGACGCGTTTTTATAATTAGGATTATTACCAGTTACTTATGAGTTATTTATGTATTTTTTTTAAAATCATACCATTAATAAAGTAGTGCTCTGTCATACAACAATACTTGGACAGTATTTAGTAAAACCAACACAACATGAAAATACACAGTTAAAAAAAACAAAAACTCAATGATGGTATATTGTGCCGACATATTCTAAATGCTGCCTCGCTCTACAAGGTTCTTTTTAATTCTGGCGTGACTAGCGCTGAGTTGATTATCACACCAGAAATGCTTTATTCTGAGGTATGCTTATGTTACATATTTTCCGTATCGCAAGCCATTAACTTAACGGGGGGTGTCTTGCATGGCGAAAGCACGGATTGAGAGTTCCATCGGCAGGTTACGATTGGAAATTTGTACTCCTTTTTATTTTAGATTCCTTTGGATGTTTAGTCTGTTTATTTTGTGCTAAACTGATATTAATGTTGAGGAAATCTATCAGTACTTGCGCTACGCGCTACGCGTTGCCGTTTCTGTTGATTGAGGTGCTCCAGCAATCTGTCACTCCACATTAAACAGCGCCAAAATTACGTTTATTGTTTGAATATTGTAATAAAATGTACAGAATTTGAAATCTGAGGCTTTGTTTCATATTAAAAGTACCAACACACAATGCTTATTGTGATTTATTGGATGGGAGGTGCCCTTCAATGTTCCATCCATTAACTGAAAACAGGCTTGACTAATCGATTCTTGGGATTTATGATTCGTTATCGTTTCATAAAAATGAGTATCGATTAAAATCGCGATATCAATATTTTGTACCCAGCCCTAGTGGAAACGGTGAAAAGGTAAAATCTTTGGCCTAGTCCCTTGAGCAAGTTGTTATTGGGGCCGTGGGTGCAGCCTGTGCCGTGTTGCCAGATACACTTATAATAAGCATCTATGGATTTGTTTTTTCCACTTATGTGACAATTTAGGAAGTGAATAAAGTGGGAGATTGCAAGTTAGGGACAGCCATATCTTTATATTATTCCCATAACTCAATAAGAAAAAAATGCCTGTATGTCCCCTGCAGAGTTTAAGCTCCACTTGCCTCAACACACTGCCTGGAAGGTATTCTATATGCCCTAGTAACCTTAATTGCCGGTTCAGGTTTGTTTATTTAAAGTATGGAGCTAACTACTGTGGATGAAGAGCATTAAAACGTCTCAGTGTGGGAGGCGTTGGGTGGGAAAGAGCCCCTCGTTTCCCTGAGGTGACCTGAACTACCCAGTGACTGACGAATTTTTGGGGAAAAAATCGGTCGCCCGAGCCAATCACCCGTTACTAGTTTACTACAATAACCAATGACAGTTGGCGTGCGTGTTTCCCACCACTCGGCACGAAGGGGAACGGCCCGTCCCGCAGCGGGGCGTGTTATAGAAATGAGAGTCGGTCGTTCAACCGACATCATTTTTTTCCCAGCTGATGACAGACTACGTGCACCTGCCGTACACGGTTAGTACAAGCATGTGGCGATGGAACGTAACCGTCTCCGTCCTGCCTTCAGGAACTAGGTTTACCATCAACCTAGACGGTGCGCCGGTTTCAGTCATTTCCACGTTCGTACGTTACTCAGTGACGGTGACATTGGATCCGTATGGAAACGCCACCTAGTGCTGACCCCCGCCAGCGCCCTGCGGAAGCCGGCAATCCCCCCACTCACTGGGCCAAGATAGGACAGCAGTCTAGGCAAGTTCCGCCCCCTGCCTCTCATACAGTGGTCTAAGCATGATAGACACTTGTGAAGCGGTACTCAGTGGGGACGCTACGTAAGCCACTACCCGCCACATAGGAGGTATCATGTTTAATTACACTATGACTGGCACCAGAGGCAGTACTACATATGCATTCTCTGGCGGAG
Source organism: Sinocyclocheilus anophthalmus (assembly GCA_018155175.1). Lineage (NCBI taxonomy): Eukaryota > Metazoa > Chordata > Actinopteri > Cypriniformes > Cyprinidae > Sinocyclocheilus > Sinocyclocheilus anophthalmus. The sequence continues at coordinate 43,853 of JADLZN010011332.1, forward strand.
ACTCCACCCTCTGGGTAGATCAACGACACAGCCGAGATGGCAGGACGACTGCCAGGAAAGACAAACGGGCTTACCGTGGAGGGGAGCCAGTACCGTGGAAGAATCCCCGTGTGTGATGCACCCGAAGGGGTAATCACTACACAGGCCGGTGCACCTAGCCCATACACAATGGCTGACCGTTGGGCAATTGCACACTAGTGCTGAGGCCTGGTGCGCTGGCCAGTTCACCATCCTGATCCCTGAGCGTGGTGGGACTTTGGGCCCTAGTGCCGATCCGGGGTCTCCAGGACCACGTGGAGTTCCGCGTTCCGAATTCTAGGCGCGAATCGTCGCCGAGATGCCTGCAGTCCCCTAATCTCTTGACCGAGCCAATGGCGGTTATGAACGCTGTCTTTTAACCACCCTCATGAAGGTCCAGAACGCGCATACAGACACTTTTTGAGGCATCTTCATCTGATCACGGACCGGGTGAAAATCAACTATCAATTACACCATTTCGTTTTTGATCTTACGGATAAGAGCAATACATCAATCAAATCTGTAAAGGGTCTACTTTTATTTGTGTACTCACAATATCAACAAAACGTTGTGTTTTTATAAAATAAAGAAAACAAACAGGGTGTGCAGTCTGCCACCTTGGTCTGCGTAATCTTTATTTAGAAAAGCGTCATTAAAATGAACTAACTCAGCAAATACTAAACAAAGAGACATGAGAGATATATCTAAAGAAAGCGTGACATGTCTACTTACTAACCAGTCTTCGAAAGCAATTAGTCTGTGAGAAAGTAATCCATTGAAACCAACGCGAGTCCCGTTTTTCACAGCTCCCTTCATTCTCTCTAAATGGGGCGACCCCACGCCCAAAAATGCTCTGAGCGGCTATTATATTAAGAATCAGGCCACGGAAAGCGCTAGCGGCGTGAAACGCCCACTATCACGTAAACAAAGCACAAGTTGTACTGTTCGCAGTCGCGCTGGCGATAAGACAGAATTCACCTCAAGAAGTTTTGGATTACCTCAGGAAAAAACATGAGAAAGTTTTTTTTATTAACCTACTTGTATTAGTTTCACATAATTTGTACACATTTTACTAGTTAGACTTTTTATAAACTGTAATTCCTGACTAAATGTATAATCAAGCGAAACATTATAAAGTTTAATTCACAGCATTTAAATGTCATGATGCCAGGATGTTTTTTTTTTATGTTCTATAACAGACAGAAATATTATATAAAAGTAATATGAGTTATAATGTTTCTAGCCTAATGTCAGTAAGAATGATTTGTCAAAACTTTACTGTGATAGGATATTCTCTGTTCCCGAATATAGCCATATATGTTTATAATGATGTTTTTGGATTGTATAGGCCTACATGCAAAGCATGTTTGTGTTTATGAATGTAACTAAGCTTATGTTCATGAAGATCTGCTCTGGTGTAAATATTCTGAATGTGTTATACCCATGTCTTACCCGTGTCTTATGTCGTAATGAACGCTGAAATTTTTGAACTGTTTATTTCGTTTAGGATGGGCTGCATCAACCGGCATCTGCACCAGAAAGTCATCCTCACGTCGTTCAATTGTGGAGTTTGCTGGAAAATCCTACTGATTAGTGCACAGTATAGTAATTGTCTTATCCCAAATAATGTGGTAATATTATTGTGGTTGATAGTGGTTAAATTAAGAATAGGCATTGTTTTCCCTCATGAAGTATCATACTATACTAAGTACTTAGGGGATACACCACTCCCTTGCATTCGCTCCTGCTCTCTCATAGGAAGGGGGCGCACGTCTTTTCAGTTTTCAACTACACCGAGATATCAGAAGTGGGCATCACTATATTTACAGATGTTACTTTCCTTGATTTAGTTACTTGCGGTGGTAAGTACTGTTGCTATGTGTAATTTGTGTTCTTTGGTTAGATAAATTATCGTACTAGATCAGTGAACATCCGTAATAAGTTAATATGGATTGGTTGTGTAAACACATGCTTGCTTTTGTTAATTTCACTGATGTGAGAATAACCGTGCAAATACCTGTTGCAAATGGGGTGGGGGGGGGGGGAGAGCCAAAGCAAATACTGCAGCCCGCTTGGGATTCAGGGTGAAACCCGAGCCTGACGTTGACATGTCCACAGGCTCTGGTTCTGCCCCCCGACAAGGACAGCAGGCCTTTACCACAGCTAAGACCATGTGATAGCGCAACATCCCAAAAAATTATGTTATAGTATCTATATTCTAACTAAAACTCAAACAAAAAAACTAGTACCTTGCTTTCCTCATTATTTCTTGAGCAATTCCGCTCTCATTCACCCAACACCTGACAGCTCATTATGTGGGCCTTTGTCTTCTTAGGTGTGAATCACTCATTATACATGACTATTCACGCCCCCTCGCATATTCCTTTTCTTTTTTACACAAAAAGTGTCTTAAATTTAAATCAATATATTATTTTCTGTGAGTGAGTATACAAGATGATTTTCACATCATTCTGATGAAAAAATTCTAGACTTCAAAATCTGTTCTCAATAGTCCTGTGAACAAACGTTCTGTATGTGTTTCATGGCCTTATTTCAGTGACAAATTTTACTTTTTCACTAACCACGCATAAACATTACTTTCTCAAAAACACAATCATGTACATACATGCAGCTCACATATTATTGTAGCCCAGTTTGTTCTGATTATGGTGCTACTAAACTTAGTCATTAAAATGTTTATTAGCAACTGAAAAAAGTACAATGTCAGGACATGTTCCAACCTTCTCCAGGGCCCAAAACCCCCTCAAGAAAACCCCAGAGGGTGTAATGACAGAATCTTAAGTTCTACTGACTGCAGAGGCTCAAAGGGCTCCTCTTTCAAGGCCGCCAGGACTGAGGGGAGATCCCAAGATGGTAACAGGTGAGGGCGCGGAGGATTTAACCTCCTTGCCCCTCTGAGAAACCTGATGACCAGGTCGTGCTTCCCCACAGACTTACCATCTACTGCATCGTGATGTGCGGCAATGGCGGCAACATACACTTTCAGGGTGGATGGAGACAGCCTTCGCTCCAACCCATCCTTCAGGAAAGAAAGCACGACTCCGATCGTGGCATCTACGGGGGTCTTCCCGGCGGAAAAAACACCAATCGACGAACAGGTTCCACTTCAACCTGTAAGCGTGTCTAGTAGACGGGGCTCTAGCTGAAGCGATGGTGTTTACTACCGCTGGAGGTAGCCCATCTAGAACCTCCGCGTCCCGTCCAGGGTCCATAAGTGGAGATTCCACAAGTCTGTACGCGGGTGCCAGAGGGTGCCCCCTCGCTGAGAAAGGAGATCCCTCCTCAGAGGAATTCGCCAAGGAGGGGCTGTCGCGAGGAGCATCAGTTCGGGGATCCAAGTCCGACTGGGCCAGTATGGCGTTACCAAGAGGACCTGCTCCTCGTCCTTCCTGACTTTGCACAGTGTCTGTGCGAGAAGGTTCACTGGGGGAAACGCATATTTGCGTAAGCCCCGAGGCCAGCTGCACGCCAGTGCGTACGTGGCGCTGACACTTCCCCTCGGGCGGGGGGGAGATAAAACCACTGCAAGGGGAAAAAAAAAAAATTTCCTGAGGCAAACAGGTCTACCTGAACGTCCCCAACCGGGGAAAAAAAAAAAAAAAATCGTACGTCCAATCAGCTGGGCTGTTCCTCGGAGTGGGTCGCCATTCTCGGGGAAATGGAACGGAAGGGACTTGACATGTGCGTGGAAAGCTCCGCGGCGCTGCTAACGATTGAGGCTCAAAGAGGGGGGCGCCTAGAATAGACATGAAACGTGCTCAACGGGTAGCGCGATCGAATGTTTCTAGACTCAGAGAGAGTAGGCGTAGCGCAAGTGAGTTGCAACAATGCATCTGGAGGACTAGACCACAGCCTGGTGGTTATGTAACGCAGCGGTCGCATTTTTTAGAATCCTTACGGAAAACCAACGATGAGCTTGCATAAAATATCGGTTCCAGCGATTTGAAGCGGCGCGAGAGGCCCCATACGGCATTGCCACATGAGGGCGTTTTGATATCACAGTCGTCGTGCAAGAGGCCCCCGTACCCAACGCCCGCAAGACTGGCCTTAGGTGTGGGGGGGCCCGCGCGGCCCGACTTCACAATGGGCCCCTCCACGCCGTGGTGAGAGGCAGTGCATGTTGAACAAACAACAACATGGCCTACGATACTTCCCATAGGATACAACCCCATAAGCCTCAACATAAAATGCAAGATCTGCCCATGGGCTGAAGGTCCGACGGCAGCACGGGGCGATAGAAACTCGGTAAGTGCCATGCCATGCCCATCTCGTGACCCGGTCGTGAAGCCAACGCTGAATCGGTCTCATATGAAGCAACCCGAGCGCCGTGACAGCGGCTGCGGATGCCATATACCCCAGGACGAACCGTCGGAAATTGGTCTCATGAACCACAAGCCGTACATTGCACGAAGGACCCAAGGCGTTTCGCATTGAAACTGCGCGGGATACGGCTCGTAACTGAGAGACTGCTGTGAGAGGTTGACCGGTCCAGCTCCATGGCCGAGAAAAGAATCCTCTGCACCGGGGAGAGTTGCTCTGTTTCCCCATTGGACCCGAAGCCCCAAATCGGCTTAGGTGATGAGGTCACCATATTCCCTGTTTCGGGACTGGGCCAGTATGGGCCAGTCGTCGAGGTAGTTGAGAACGGGAATGCCCGCTTCCCTCAATGTAACGAGGTCTGCCTCCACGACCTTGGTGAAGACACGAGGCGCCAGGGATAGCCCGAAGGGGAGGACCTAGTACTGATATGCTCGCCCTTCGAACGAAAAGCGGAGAAACGGTCTGTGTCGAGAGAGAATCGAGACATGAAAGTACGCGTACTTCAGGTCGATCGCTGCGAACCAATTCGAAAGGAACGACGCATTGAAGATGCGTTTCTGCTCACAGCCTGAACGGGACTTGTGAAGGGCCCGTTTAAGTACGCGCAGGTCGCCCCTGAACTTGGGAGGGCGCTGGGCGAATTGAATCGCATTGCTGAGTCTGATGGTTCTCGTGAGCCAGCGAGACGGCCTGGGGAGCGTTAACCAGGCCCCCAGTGACCGAACTAGCGGGTCTAGGGAGACCACCGATGTACCCGCAGTGGGGCAGCGAAGTGGAACACAGGGACTCAACCCGGGAGGCCGCGCGTCCCAGGGTGGTGTCTGAGTGCGCAGCGCGCGACTTACCTGGCTTCACTGCTGGGCAGGGGGCTCGTGAGGGGGCGTAGCGTCCTTGAACTGAACCCTTCTGCCCATTAGCGAAGGGAGAGGGGGATGGCTGTGTGGAGACTGGGTCTCGTGCATCGCCGTCCTCACCCTCTTGGGACCCGAAGGCAAAGGAAACTGCTCTTTTAATGAAGTTTTGGGTACCAAAAACAAACGGGAACATAAGATTCTCCACCCGGCCCTCCTCCGGGGAGCCGGGTGAGGGCAGAGGGGTGCGGACAGCAGCAGACCGCCGGTGCAGGATGTGTCGAAACGCTTCCGTCTGCTTCTGCGCGGCGGAGAACTGTTGTGCAAAGCCCTCCACCGCTTCGCCGAATAGGCCGGCCTGGGAGATCGGGGAGTCCTGGAAGCGATGCTTGTCGGTCTCCCTCATTTCCGCCAAGGTCAGCCATAGGTGGCGTTCCTGGACCACCAATGTGGACATCGTATGACCCAGGGCCCGCGCTGTGACTTTTGTCACCCTAAGCGCGAGGTCCGTTGCTGTGTTCCTGCAGCACACCTGGGTCAGCAACACCCTCGTGCAACTGCTTCAACGCCCTGGCCTGGTGGACTTGCAGGAGGGCCATGGCGTGCAGGGCGGAAGCGGCCTGTCCAGCAGCACTGTAAGCCTTAGCCGTCAGAGCGGACGAGAACTTACAGGCCCTGGACGGAAGGCGTGGACTACCTCTCCATGCGGCGGCGCTTTGCGGGCATAGCTGCATGGCAATCGCGCGCTCAACAGGAGGGATGTCCACATACCCTTGGGCAGCCCCCCCGTCGAGGGTGGTGAGGACTGAGGAGGCACCAAGTCTGTTTCGGGCAGAAAAAGGTGCCTTCCCAGACTTAGTAACCTCCTCATGCACTTCCTGGAAGAATGGAACCGGAGGTGGCTGCCGATGCCCGGCCTGCGCCCCCAGGAACCAATCATCCAGCCTCGAGCGTTCGGGAGAAGGCGGAGGCCTCCAGTGCAGCCCGAAGCTCTCAGCGGCCCGGGAAAGCATAGCAATCAGCTCTGAATCTGACTCGGGCAACGCCACTCTACCAGACGGTGGCAGCGCAGCCGAATCCTCACCTCCAGAGCCTAGCTCGCCCTCCGATGCAGCAATCGTCATCCTGTCATCCGCCTGTGCTCCGCTCAAGATGCTGGACCCCGCCCTGTCCGGGGACCCAGCACACTCGTCCGGAAGCACGAGGTGGTGCGACATGCTTGAGGAATGAGAGGTCCGCGGAGACGTACTCGATGGGGAAGCTCTCACTGTAACCCTCAGGTCTCCCTGACCATGAACCGAAGTAGCCCTCCGAGAACCAGAGGAGCTAGAGCGGGGCATGTCAAGGGGGATACCCCCCTGTTTAATGAGGAGGTATCTAGACCGCAACGTCGCGATGGTCATGTTCCCGCACTGAGAACATGACTCATCCATGAGCGCTGCTTCAGCGTGATGTAAGCCCAAGCACGAGAGGCAGTGGTCATGACCGTCAGATGGAGGCAGGAACCGACCACATCCAGAAACGCACGAGCGGGACGCCATCTTTAAAAAGATGCCCGTCGCTCGTGAAGCTCTTTTAGAATTTGCTCTTTTAGAAGAAAAACACTCTTTTAGAGAAAGCGCTGAAACGCCCAGGGGAGGTCGCGGCGAGACCACAGAATGGAAGCTGCAGCCCGCCGAGATTTCAGCAGCCTGGATGGCAACCCCCGCTGATACGCCGTCACACCAACGCCAGCTGTTTCTCTCGAACACTCGCGGAGATTCGTCCTGTAGAAGGCTCGGCTCCGAAGCGAAAAGCTGATGTGCGTTTGCACGCGCTCTCCTTTTATACCCGCGCAGCGGGGCGGGGTGCGCATGGCGAAACACGCATGCCAACTGTCATTGGCTTGTTTTAGTTTAACACTCGAAGAGTGATTGGGCTCTCGGGCGAGATCCCAATTCGTCAGTCACTGACGTAACGTAGAACGTGACTGACTGAATGGGAACCCCTGTTTTCTATTATTTCCAAAACTCAAGACTGAAAACTCAACTATTTATTTATTTACTTTCATGCATTTTTAAGCCTGTGCGATCTTTCAAACTATTTTAAATTATTCAAGCGCAAGAAGAGGCAAAAGAAGAGTACTCACACGCTGTATTCTGTATTGCACAGCTCACACACAGAGAGACACATCTCAGTACGCAAACCCCGAACCCAGAGTTCTTTTGTGGCTCTTCTCTCAGAATAATAATCAAAATCAGAATCAGAAATACTTTATTAATCCACAATGGGAAATTGGATTTGTTACCGCATCTCCATGATACTACATTCCCGGTACTTGTTGCATTCTCATGCTCAGGCAAATAAATAAATAAAAAAATTATGCCAAAATACAAGATATCTTGGGAAGTTTAAACTATTCAAGTACAAGATGATGCAAAATAACTCAATTCAGTACTCGTGCGCTGTTTCTATGTGCACCAGCCACTGCATCGCAATAATTTTTTCTAAATGTAATTTGTGTGGAAATATTATCAAGAGATATTAACAGAGACCAGATACCAGATGCACTGAAGATGGACATGAAGAGGAGAGACGTGCAAGCAGAGAAAGTGCTGTAGGCTACCAGACAGAGCAAATTCATTGTTTGAGATGCTTGAAATACTGGAAGAAAAATATAAATATTGAACTGGGGTAGGGGCTAATATGAATGCAACTCCCCTCCATGTCTCCCCCACCATTCAACCTGCGCTTAAGGTCTGTGTACAGGATGTGAACTGGGTCTTCAGAAAGCAGAAATCTAGAAAATCTTCAGGACCAGATGGTGTTTCACCTGCATGTTTAAAAGTCTGCGCTGACCATCTGGCCCCCATCTTTACACAGATCTTCAACAGATCACTGGAGCTGTGTGAGGTTCCCTGCTGCTTCAAACACTCCACCATCATCTCGGTCCCCAAAAAAAATAACCAGACTTAATGATTATATAATGATTATATCTTAATGATTACTTAATAATTATATCTTGCTCTCACGTCTGTGGTCATGAAGTCATTTTAGCGACTGGTCCTGGCCTACCTGAGGACATCACGTACCCTTGTGGATCACTCTTCAGTTTGCCTACAGAGCAACAGGTCTGTGGATGTGTCAGTCAACATGGCACTTCATTAACTCCTGCAACACCTCGACAGACCTGGAAATTATGCAAGGATCTTTATTAGTGGGGGACATACAGAGTCAACCTCTCCATACCATCATGTCTGACCTTCTCTAAGCCAACTTGTTCCAGCTCTCCATGCCCCTAGTGAGGCTGGGCAAACTCACATCCAGGACCCTCACTACCAGCACTGGTGCCCCACAGGGTTGTGTTCTCTCCCCACTGCTCTTCTCCCTGTACACCAACGACTGCACCTCTAAAGACCCCTCTGTCAAGCTCCAAGCAGTGTGCGGAAGACCCTACGGTCCCATCGCAATGGAGACGAGTCTGATTACAGACAGGAGGTTAAAGAGCTGGCTGCCTGATGCAGTTATAACAACCTGGAGCTCAACACGCTCAAAATAGTGGAGATGATAGTGGATTTCAGGAGAATCCCCCCACTCATCATCATAAACAGCACTGTAGGAGCAGTTGAGTCATTCAGGTTCCTGGGCACCACCATTTCTCAGGACCTGAAGTGGGACAATCACATTGACTCTATTGTGAAAAAAGCCCAGCAAAGGCTGTATTTCCTTCCCTAGCTGAGAAAGTACAACCTGCCACAGGAACTGCTCATACAGTTCTACTAACGTATAGGAGCAAAGAGGGGAAAGATCCGGCGAGTCTGCCCTGTGTTTATCTATAACTGTTTGGTTTGGCTCAGCTACCAATAGATTACAACAGACTATCAGGACTGCTGAGAGGATTATTGGTACCCCCTGCCCACCCATCAAGAAATTTACACCCCCAGAGTGAAGAAAAGGGCTGGTAAAATCACTATGGACCCCACACACCCAGCTCACTCCCTCTTTGAACTGTTGTGCTCTGGCCCGGCGCTACAGACCACTGTGCACCAAAATGGCCAGACACAAGAACAGTTTTTCCCCAGGCCATATCCCACCTGAACAACACATAACACACCTCAGGACTGTACATCTGTAAATAACTCATCAAAATTGAATCTGTAAATAGCACATATGCAGATTCACATTTCTGTCTACTGACATTTTATTTTTTCTCTATATTTTATTACTATATGGTTATTTATAACTTATTGTCTATTCTCTTTATTATTAGTGTTTTTATTACCTTAAATTATATATATGTCTGCACTATGTTTGTACTTTCTGTACTGGAAGCTCCTGACATCAAGACAAATTCCTTTTGTGTGTAAACGCACTTGGCAATAAAGCTCTTTCTAATTCTGATTCTGAGTAGAACTGACTTATAAAATACATATTAAAGGTGTGCTTGTCCATGGGCGTGACACCTGAGGCTGAGACTACCACTGTACACAAGCAGCACTGTGCTTACAAACACATCTTTAATCAAAATGTCATAACCTGCTCTTCCTGTGATATGAATCACTCTCTGTTGATGTATGTAAGGTGTGGCGGGAGGAGCAAATGACAGACATAGTGGGTGTGGCGTCAGGCCTCTGAGAAGCTTTTATTTAACAGAAAATAAAACATAAAAATGTCCGAAACGGGAATAAAGTGTCCAAGGGGAAATAGTGTCTAAAATAAACAGGGGATCTGATGTCCTAGTCGTGCTGCGGGGTTCGTGAAGGGAAGGGCAGTGTTCAGGAAGGAGGGGTCCAGGTAGGGGGCAGAGTCCGGTGGCCGCATGCACTCCTCTCTCTGGTCTGAGGCGCGAGGGGTGGCGGCTTCGTCACAGGGGGGGGGTCACACAAGGCTCTTCTTCCCTTCCCATTATGGGCGAATCAGGGATTAACACGGCCTGCATCCCGGCATCCCTGGGCCCGTCAACCACATCACGGGTGTGGTTCCATTCTGGACAGCAGGTCCAACAGCTTGTGTCTCTGTCTTGCGTGTGGGAGAGTCGGCTCTACGGCACTCTCAACGCTCGCGCACCCCTCCTGGACCCACGAGGACACCAGCGTGCATGCACAGGGGGAAGAGACCGGCCTCTCGAGGAGAGGCGCGCTCAGCTTTTAACATTGGCGGTGATGAGGCTCCATTTACTTCAGGTGTGCCTTGTCACACGCCGCCAGACCTGGCTGTTTCTGTGACCCTCCTCTCTCACACATGCACGCCTGTCAGGAGCCTGGTGAAGGGTGGCGATTAAGGGAAGGGTGATGATAATAATTAGGGGGAGCCAGCCGATCTATCTCTTTATGTTTTATGCTGACTTCAGTGAGTTTCTGTGTGTGTTTTAGTCACGTACAGTCAACTATGGAGTCAAATCTAAATCTATACATCAGGTTCAAAAATTTCTTTAAGGTAAAAACTCCCCACTTTCACTCTTTTGTTAAGTATTTTTGTTCAGCCTTTCTTGGATGCTCTCATAACATCTGCTGGTTCTGGTCATCCACAGTCTGTACAGTTACACATACACGAAGCCCCCATCAGACCAAAGACAGACCCTGAAGATCCTTCGTTCATTCTCCTATACAAACATCACATATATAATTTTTTTTGAGAGTCAGTTAAATGTTTACTACTGAGATACTAAATGTTAATTACTATATTTATTTATTTGTTGCGTCCTTTTGGGACAGTAATTTGCTGTTTGAGCTACTACTATCCATCATGGTTGTGCTGGTGTAAAACAACGCACACATTACTCCCCCCTTCCCGAAGGCTGGACGGAACCTCGTGCCGTGGCTGTACAAAAAAAAGGAGGGAGGGGGTTTGGGAGGAGGATAAGGTGGTGGCGAAGGGCAGGAAGAGAGGCGGGCAGATGACCAGGGCGACGACGATGGAGGATGGAGCCACGGAGGAATCAGGAGGAGCCAGGAAGGAGACAGCAGGGAGCTGGAGCAGCCAAGCGGGACCCAGACCGCAGCCATGAATGCCGCCCACGTTGGAGCCAATGAAGGGAGGAGCCATGGTGAAGGAAGGGCTGATGATGGAGCCAGAGGGATGAGGCGAAGCCAGAGGAGTGTAGTCCCAAGGCAATGGCAGGTCGATGACTAACCAAGGCAGAGCCGGAGGGACGAGGGAGCCCAGCAAAGCTGTAGGACTGACGGGCCACGGTGGAGATGAGGGAGCTAGGAGTCATGGTGTAGCCGCTGGGTCAACGGGCCGCGGCAGAGCTCGTAAATCAGAGGCTGGAGGTGGAGACAATGGATCCTCCAGCCACAACGTCGATGGAGACTGGCAGACCCGCGGCGAACCCACAACACAGATGGTGGGCTGAGGATGAGCTGTGGTACTGGCAGGATGCAGCGGCAGCAGGGTAGAAGATGGCAGACTCATGAGAGGAGGTGGGAGAGGGAGTCTGGGTGGGAATCTGTGACAGACAGGGCTTTTTGGGAAGGTGTATTCCGCCCACACACACACCAAAGCGTGACTTCCAGCACAGGGAGTGCTAGAGACAGGGAAATGACCTCCATGGTCGTAATAGAGCAGACTGACAGTTCAGGGCATAGAACAGTTCATTACAGACCTCCATGGTCATGATGGGACAGACAGAAGGTTCATAAATGGCCTCATTGGCCGTAACAGGACAGGCAGATATTTCAGAAGAAGACGGGAGAAGAGGTATGTCCACATATACATCGTTTCCCTTCTGATCCAGCGTAGCTCACCCCCCGCAGCTCCACTGTACTTCCTTCCGCGGCTGGCGTTAGGTGCGGCTGACGCATCTGGTCAATTTGGTTGAGGTCTGGCCCCGGGGCGATCCTCACTCCTGATCCGCTCCGATAGCGATGGCTCTCGTCGCGCTGGCTCGTCTTTCCGTCTGCAGTGGGCTCGGTGATGCTTCACGCAGCGAGTGATGCTTGGCTGGCCTCTGGGTCCAAGTGGGACTGGCGACTCTTCCTCAAGGCGGTCATGAACGGATATCCATTTGTCACCAATACCCACGACCCCACAACGGTGCAAATTCTCCCGAAGACCACTTCTGACGACCGCGCTCTTCAAGTATGTTGATGCTCGCGTTGTAGAACACCGAGTTCAGTCGTCTGGGTTGCTAGTGTGGATGAGCCCTTCCTGAAACGTCTGGTCTGGTCCCCGAGAGAGTGCTCCCCTCCTGGCTCCAAAACTTTTAAAAACGTGAACAAACAACGTGACACCCATGCTAAAATGGCTTTATCCTCTTAAGACCCGAGAAAAGATTTTTTAGGAAAAAAATAGTTTTTTTCATATGTCTTTACATTGTTTAGAGCATTAAAAAAAAAAGTAAAAAAAAAAAAAGGTTATTTCATTCATAAGTTATGCTATGTCTTCGGTAGAGGACATCGGGACTCAATTTAAAATAAAAAGACATGAATGAACATGCATAGGCAAAAACTTTTTTTTTTTAAATCACCGATACATTTTTAGTTTTCAGGAATTTTTTTGCCAAACTTTGTATAAAGATAATTCTCTACTATGTTATAACAGAATGATTTGATATACCATTTTTCTTCATGCACAATTTGTGTAAAATGGCCACAAACAGGTTTTCTCGTTATATATAATGTATCTATAAACTAAAGCTAATTTGCATATTAATGTTTTTTGGGGCAACATGTAATGAAAAAATAAGTGTAATAATGGGAGTAATAATTGTCAAGATTTTCATAATAATATCTAATATTTCATAGGAATATTGATATATAATTTCTTTACCTATTCATTTGTTTTGTCTTCCAAAATGCTAATAAACATGCTTTGAGTCCCAGTGTCCTCATATGAGGACATGCATGAAATCAACATTCTTTTTCGTAACAGAGAGTCATATTTTGATTTGAAACCCCATAACATTTTCCTGAGATGTTGATTTATGACAGACAGTTTAAAAATTAGACAGATTTAAATGATAATTACAAAATATTATCATATTTCCACAAGGGTGTTATCACTAAATTAATGTCAGGCTTTTTTAAAGACCAAGGAGAGGGAGTGGTCATAGTGAAACATCCAAACATTTAGTATCTCTGAAAAGCCCTGAATGTGCTCTGTACAGGACATTCCAGACAACTGTGGCATGTATAGTCTCAGAGAAATACACCAAAATATAATGTCCTCATATGAGGTCACAGGGTCTCAGGAGGTTAAGTGCTCCCTTTAAGGGCTATGTTTTTTTGTGTTCCACTTTGCTGCATTTTAATTGTTGTTGTTGCACTATGACTTGTACAATTGTGTTTTTTGGTTGTTTGTTTCTCACTTTAAACTATCTTTCTCACGCTAAACTTTCTTTTTTTATGGCCGGTTATTACAACTGTCATGGTTGTGCTGGTGCAAAACAACAAACAATTCCACAAGGACTTTTACTTATAATGCTGATAAGGGGTACATCCACACACACAAGTAACAGAGTACAATAACCAGCAACTCAGGGAACAAAATGGGGAGACTTTATACAAACACAAATGAGGGACTAAGGACTTAATGAACTCGATACAGGTGAACTGAATAAGACAATCAAGGGGAAACAGAAACTGGGTCAAAGACCAAAACAAGGGAGGAGAACAGGGAAACACAGGAAACAGAAACAAAGTCCATATCCGTGACACTTTGTATAAAGATGATTCTCAACTATGTCCACGACATAGTTCATGAGTAAACTAATCTAAATATATAGCTTTTTTTTTCTACCAACATAATGTCGAAAACCTACATGTACAATTCCTGTTTTCCATAATTTTAAGATCCCTTAAAGACATAAATTTCTGTAAAATAGACATGCCCCCTTTCTTGACAAGACTTCTGGGGGCCCTACGCAAAACTATGTCGGGGTATGAGTGGTTATGAACGAATAAATGAAACGCATTTGTCCGTGTTTCACTCCATCTCGAATCGCGCTCGTGGAAAGTGCTTGAGAAACAGTGTCTCTTCTGTTGCTCGGAACGCTTTCAACTCGTTATTTTTGTCTCGAGCAAGACTGTACGACATTCACATTACATGATTTGACTGATATTTTACTATAAAGGGCAACAGTGCACCAGAAAAAAAAAAAAAAAAAAAAAAAAAAAAAAAAGAAAAAGAAAAAAAAAAAAAAAAAAAACAAAAAAAAAAAAACATTGAACAGAAATGATCATCATTTTTTCGTACACCGCTGGCCAATTAAAAACAAACTAACTTTAACATCCTCTTTGAGAGCAAGGGGGCCCTACGCAGCTTGCATATTTTGCATATAGGGAGGATCTGCTCTGAGTAGACAACATAAAAAGTGACCTGACCACAAAGTTAATGTTGTATGATGTAATTCTATGTCTCTGGCCTCACATCACATCTGACTCTTTAAAGGGATAGTCCATCCAAAAATGTAAAACTCTCTCATGATTTACTCACCCTCATGCCATCCCAGATGTTTATGACTTTCTTTCTTCAGATGAACACTAACAAAGACTTTTAGACAGGACCACTTCAGAAACCACACAAAGTGAACACAACAGTACAAGGTTATTATAGTTTTGAATTTTTACATTTGTTTTATTTTAATTTTTTCAAATTTGCTATAAAATTCAGTTGAGTTTTTATTAGTTTCATTCATATTTTTGTTAGTTTTACTTTATTTTTTATTTTGTGAACGCATTTTTATTTAGTTTTTATATAGTTTAGTTTCAATTTTAATTAAAGTTTAGCAGAATTAACAGATCACTTCCAGTGCGCAGGCCAAAGAAAGACGTAGGCATAATTTAACCTTAGTGAGGCAAATATATAGCGACACAAATTAACGCATGCTGAGATTGATTAGATAGTAAAAGTATACAAATATATGCCAAACGTGTTCACGGATTGGACCACTGTTTTTTTTTCATGTGTTTCTCAGTTCCTGTTTTGACTTGATTTGGTTGTTCCTGTCCTCGTTTAGTTTGATTATGTTCCATTGATTACAACTGTGTTCTCCTGATTGCCCTGTGTTTAAGTCCTAGTCTGTTCAGTTTGTGTTTATCAGGTCTAATTGTTTCTATGTGTGTTTGCCCAGCTCCTATTGTGGATTATCCCATGTTTTCATGATTAAAGACTGTGAATGCTACTCCGTCTCTCCTACGTTCTTCCCGCAGCAGCGTAACGTGACAGAAGACCTGACCCAAAAACAGTTACTGCCGTGTTTTCCCCTCCGTTTGTTTTCCGTTTTTCCTCAGTACTTTTTTTTTCCCGTTGTTCCCTCATGGATGCCCTCCTTCGCCCGGAATTCCTCTTCCTCCTGCTTGAGCAGGGGGAGAGATCGCTCGAGGACCATACTAGACTGTTATAGCTGGTAGCAAGCACCACCAGCTACCTGGATGACACATTCGGTGTGTTCTACGACGCCAGTCTAAACATCGAGTGCAGTCTCAACATCCACTCCTCCGGCTGCACCTCGTCGCTTTGTCCCACCGGCTCCATTGGGCTCCTTCCTCCCGCCAGCTCCACCTTGGTCCTCATTCACTCCGCTACCGCTGCGGATCTCCGCCTAGTCACCAGAGCACTCGCTCTGCACCCTGGCCCCCCGGGTCTCGCATCCCCCTGGTTCGTTGGCTCCCCCGTCCTCCCACCGTCGGGCTCCTCCACCACCTGCTCGCCCACCTTTTGATCGTTGTTCGGTACCTCCTGGAGTCGGCGGCCTTTTCCACTCCTCCATGGCTCCTCCCTCTCCGTCGTCTCCACCGTGGGTGAGCATCATGGCTGTGGCTGGGTTCTGCTTGTCTCCTCCTGCTCTGGGCCCCTCCTGTCTCCTCCCTGGCTCCTCCCTCCTTCGTCGCCTTCTTGGTCTCTTTCTGCCGGCCCCCTCCCGGGTGTCCGTCCCTCCTCCTGATCCTCCTCCCTAGCTCCACCTATGCCTCTCTGTGTTGCCTCGGTGCGAGGAAGGAAATGTCATGATGGACCGGTTTTGGTCTGTGTTTCAGTGGACCTGTTTTTGCCTTATTTGTCATGTTCCTGGCCTCGTTTGTTTGATTATGTGCCTGTCACCGTGTTTCCCCACTCCCCCCTGTAAAAAGTCCTAGTCGGTTCAGTTTGTTTTGTCAGGTTCCCTTGTTGCTACGTGTGTTCGCCCAGCGTCCTATTGTGGATTATCCCTGTTTTCAATCATTCAAGAGCTGTGAATGCGTACTCTCCGTTGTCTCCTACGCTCTTCCCCGCATCAGCGTACGTGACACCAGAAAGCAGGCAGCCTTTTTACCTACAATTAATCGCCACAAGTCGCGCTATGGCCCCCCTTCTATCCATGATGTGTGTTGAGATATTTAGTATGAAAATAAATGTAGCCTGATTTGGTTAAGTCTTTTCTTATTTAATCATGATATTGTAACTGTGGTGTCTTGCTCACTTTTCCGTGAACAGCCGTGCATCAATCAAAACTGTGACTAATGAAATTCAATAATAACAGCAATCGCATTTAACAGTAAAGGCTTGTATTTGAATGTTATTTTCATTTATAAAGAATTATAAGCGTGTGTATGATTTGATTTAGCCAATGCACATTTGTTCAAAAGTCTGGCAGAGTGATCATAAGATGCTAGGCAAAAGTTTTGTGTTGTTTACAGAAAGGATGCACGTTCTCATCTTTTTTTTGTTAATTATCATGTTGCGCTGCAAACATAAATGTTAAATTTCTTCAAAGCACCAACATAGAATGCCTAATGTTGGTTTGCTTGTGTTACAAGATAAAATCAATAATCTTGCTTACCTGATGTAATAGATTTAATGCGAGTTCGGGTTGTGACTCGCGGTCTTTATTATGTCAAACGGTTCTGGTCTGGTACAGAATTAAATTAGTGCTGCTGTCAGAAATGGGTTGGGTGTTCTGTTAAGTACTGCTGGTGCACGTTTAACAAACAGGACCCGTGCAGGCTTTAAACTGCTTTGCGTCTCTCCGTCAGATAACCCCATGTGCGTGATGCACCATTACAGGTAGGCTATTTCCCTAAACGTTCACACATCTTGTATATTTTTCCGCCAAGGGGTGAGAACTTAATGATTATGAAAACGATTATTTATTTTTGATCATTATTTTATTTCAGTTAGTCTTTCAATAACTGTTGTTACTTTAGTTTCGTTTTAGTTTTTCCATTATTTTGACGTTTTAATTTTATTTCAATTTACAGAATTACTTTTTCATCAATCGTATTAGTTTTTGTTACTAAAATAACTTTACACAGTACAGTTTAAAGTATTTGTCATGTTTTCATACACACGATCCTATCCTTTCGCTTAAGTAGACATTGATTCTAAATAAGTTTTGTTTGGGTTACCGTCGTCTTCACTGTGTAATTTTTTTTTAGTTTTTCAAACATTATTTTTGAACATCCTGTATCAACCATAACTCCTTTAAAAACAGCTAGAAACCTTGGAGTTGTAATTGACGATAAGATCACATTGCTAACAGTTCCTGTCCTGCAGATTTGTTCTCTTCAACATTAGTAAGATCAGGCCCTTTCTTTCAGAACACACAACACAACTCCTTGTTCAAGCTCTTGCTTTGTCCAGGCTGGACTATTGCAATGCTCTCTTGGCAAGTCTTCCAGCCACTTCTATCAAACCTCTACAATTAATCAAAAATGCCGCTGCAAGATTAATCTTTAATGAGCCGAAAACAATGCACATCACACCTCTGTTCATCAATTTGCACTGGCTACCAGATGCTCAAGGCATTAACGTTTGCCTACAAAACCACCACTGGCTATGCACCCATTTACCTAAATTCATTACTTCAGACTTATGTGCCCCTCTAGAAGCTTGTGTTCTGCAAGTGAACGGCGTATTATTGTGCCTTCTCAAAGAGGCACTAAATCACTTTCACTGACTTTTTCATTACCTGTTCCTTCCTGGTGCAATGACCTGCTCAACTCAATTTGAGCAGCTGAGTCCTTAGCCATCTTCAAGAAACGACTAAAAACACATGTTTCATCTTTATTTGACCCTCTAACTCTATCACTTTCTATTCTATTTTAATTCTACTTTATCTATATTTATCTTATTTTTTTTATAAAAAAAAACTAACACTAGCTTACTATTTTTTATTTTTTTCCTATTCTATCTACGCAGGGGGGTTGCTTTTTGTTTGTGTGTGTGTGTGTGTGATACATTGCTACGTGTACTGCGTTAGGCTAACCGAGACTTGTCAATTGCACATATATTGTTGCTCTTTTGTTAGTTTTGATTGCTTCTATTGTCCTCATTTGTAAGTCGCTTTGGATAAAAGTGTCCGCTAAATGTAAATATATTTGGGATATGAGAGTGTAAAGGATGGTGTATCCCTTTAAGGGCTATATTTTTTGTGTTCCACTTTGCTGCATTTTAAGTTTTGTTGTTGCACTATATGACTTGTACAATTATGTTTTGTTTCTCACTTTAACCAAACCAGCAACAATGTAGGCAGTGACATTTAAATGGTGCTAAGTTGGTACTAAGGGGCTTAAAATGTGCCAAGAAAATATCCCCCACCACCATTCCACCCACCAACCAGCACTCGTGAGGCAGGATGGATCTATGCTTTCGTGTTGATTATGCCCCTACCATCTGAATGTTGCAGCAGAAATCAAGACTCATCGGACCAGACAACCTTTTTCCAATTGCCTGTTGTCCAATTTTGGTGAGCCTGTGCAAATTGTAACCTCAGTTTCCTGCTTTTAGCTGAGAGGAGTAGCACCCAGTGTGCTCCTCTGTTGCTGTAGCTCATCTGCTTCAAGGTTCGATGTGTTGTGAATTCAGAGATGCTCTTCTGCATACCACTGTTGTAACAAGTGGTTATTTGAGTTACAGTTGCCTTTTTTATCAGCTTGGAACCAGTCTGGCAATTCTCCTCTGACCTCTGGCATCAACAAGATATTTTTGTGTCCACAGAACTGCCGTCACTTGATATTTTCAAATTTTTTGACCATTGTGTGATTGTGTGTGAAAATCCCAGAAGATCAGACAAGCATGCCTGGCACCAATAACCATGCCACCTTCTCTGGTCGGGGTGGGTCCCCTTAATGCTCATCTTGACCGTGTCTACATGCCTAAATGCAGTTTCTGCCATGTGATTGGCTGATTAGATATTTATGGTAACAAGCATAAACGGGTATAATTAAACCTACAGATGAACCTCCCCCCAAATCTGATTGATCTGAAGGTATTTCATGCCAGGAGATCTGCTATCCAAGGGAACCATTTCACCATTTCTCACAGAGAGTGTCATGGCGGATGTCACGAATCCTGTCCATGGACTTCCGTTCAATCACCACCAGAGGTCACCCTTGGCAGTTCTTTCAGGGGCTGATGAGACGTGAGACGTGGATCCATCTGCAAGCTTTATTTTCAGAGACGTGGTCATAACAGGCAGGGTCGAACAATGGTAAACAGGTATATGGCGGGCAAAAACACGAGAATATTCCTAGGGCTAGCGTAGGTCAATGATCGGCAGAAAGAATCACAGGGGCGAGACGAGAGGGATAAATCCAGGGAGACAGGCAAAGATCAGAACCGAGAAAACTGGCAAGGCAAGGCAAGGCAAGGCAGAGACTCGGAACAGGGTACAGGCTAAACTATACTCAACAGAGAATGGTAGTTTGAGTGAGTGTAATATAGTGAGTGAGTGATATGAAACACCTGTGTGCAATCAGTGCTGTGTGCAAACAGTGCTTGTGTGCAATCAGTGCAAGCAGATGGGATATGATGTAGTGTGATCTTCACCGTTTGTGTTGTGCGAAAGCCATGTAATGAAAGGGTGACCTCCTGGTGGTGATTGAACGGAAGTCCCATGGACATGATTGGGGGGGGGGCGTGACAGCGGAGCACCAAACACCATATTTTAGAATATACTTGTTGGTTTTTGTGCCACTTAAAGTGTTTTTCAATAGGTTTTGTGTTTTTCTTTAGGAGAGAACTAGTTGTTTAACTTCACATATGCCGTTTATAATAAGATAGTGGCTTGTACTTTTAACTGAATTATGTAGCAACTTGTTTTATATTTATTGTTCAATAAAAATATTTTTAATAAATATAGATTTTAATAATAGATTTGGTATTGAGAAGCAGTCTGCATTAGATGGCGACAAGCGATTGTTTTATGAGTGAGTTAGAAGCAAAGACTTTGAAAGGCAATGAAACAAGGTTGTAAACAAGTACATTATTTTACTTCCAACACCTTGTTTGTAACCAACAAATGCATGGGAAATCCAACTTACCAGTTGAAGGATACTAGTGATAAAGATTCACTTTCTCCCGCGAACATTAAAATTTCTTAATTATGAGAATACACTGGTATCCAGAATGCAGCTAGATCACACAGATCAGTCATCTCTTTCTCATAATAATCTATAATACAGTAAGCTTTTAACTTCAATGAAGCAACTCAGTGTTCCTTTATTAAAATTACATTTTCAAATTATAGGCTAACGGAGGCTTGTTGAGATTTGAGTCCGTGGCGGAAGGAATTTCCTCACTCAAAATGGTTTAAGACAATCCACTCCAGAGATTTCTACATTACCAGTTTTCCATACTACCAGTTTTCCATGGTTCCATAGAAGAAAGTCATACAGGTTTGGAATAACATAAGTAAATAAAGGATGTTAATTTTTGAGTGCACTGTGCATTTAAGAATCCTGACCAGAAAACAATATTGCTTCAACCAATAGCATGTGCTTGGAGTGGAACTAACCATTTATTGACCCTATCTGGGGTCCACCCTATTTGAAACCGTATTTTTGCACTATGGTTTGGTGATGTGAAGAAATGACACTCTTCGTTTTTTAAGAAAGAAAATATTAATCACAACACAGTCATAGGCTTAGTTGTGGATCCTTTTTCAATTTTTTTTTAATTTCTTAAAATATATAATGTTTACAAAAGGCAAAATAAAGGTTGAAATTTGAAACAGAAGTTGAAGTTTAGGGGTTCAGGACAAATCCTAACAAGAAAGGAGAAGAGAGCCCAATAATTGTTCTAATAAAACATGCAGAGCACTTGAGGAAGAAAAATGTTCAAAAAAACAAAACAAAAAAAACTAACATGAATACATTAATGAATAATCTATAGCCTAATTAATAAAGACCACATATACATTTTTCTGAGGATCCTCACAATATCTGAAAACCAGGGCTCTCTGCTCTGAGCATGTGGCTTTGTTTTTTAAGTGTGTGTGTGGCTGAATCCATTCAGCCGTCAGTATGAGACCGCAGCACTAGAGTCACTCCACTCTGAATGTGCCACTCGGTGCAGACGGGCGATTCCTCATCTCTCTTTCTCTATTCAGTATGGCAAAATAACATTGTGAAGGCGGCGATATCAGCATCTGCGCATATGGGAGCCTTACAGCCAAGTTTAGTTTCCACTTGAGTTCAACACTCTAGATCCACGCTTGTAAGTGCGTATTGGAAAATGAAAGTGAAGCGATCAGAGATGTGGAGAGCCGCTGTCTTGCTGTTGTTAACCGGCTGCGTGTGCGCGAGTGTGCCCGAGGAGCCCGCGGACAGAGCGGCTCCATCTGACGGCTATTGCAACTGGATAACGCGGGCTCAGCCTCACGGAGCTGGAGGCAGGAGGGAGGGCTTCAGTGAGTTCAGACTGCGAGTGGAAGGAGACCCGGAGCATTATCAACCCGGCAGCACTTACCGAGGTACATGTCACTATTTCAGATGTTGTCAGGACCACCGGCGCGGACAGAGACACTTCACAGTGCGCTCACTGGAGAGAGGGGCTTTGTCTGAAAAAAAAAACTAGCAAGCTGCCTACATAAGCAACAATTTGGTGCATTATATTGCCTAAGTGATAGTGGAAACTGGGGTTTATTGTCATGCGGGGAAGTTGTCTCAGTAACTACAACGTTTTGAGTCAAAATTCCAAATATTTGTTCTCTAGCAGTGGTCATAGGCTATGTGTTGGTTTTAAATGAGAACACATTTTTTTTTTTTTTTACATTAAGCAAGGGGTAAACCAAACCAGTAGATTTTTATAGCTGAACTGTTATCATGACAATGATGTATTTTATCAGCATCAATTCAGGGCAAGTTGTCACATTTGGGTGAGTTGTCACATGTTGTCACAAAGAATTTTATTTTAATTTGTGAACTACAGTGTCTGTTATCAAAGACTGTCAATTTTTGTAATTTTCCTTTTCAATTTTTGCAGTTCTATAAATTCTTCAGTTTAAATGCTGCTGAAAGCTCCCAAATAACTTACAATTTAAATACGTTTAATACAAATATGCCATAGATGGTTGGATTTATGTTAGATAAGGTCATATTACAAAATAACTGAATGACTGAATGAATAAACAAAGTGAACCCATCTAAATTTGACTACTGCAGCATATAAGCAGTGCTCACCTTGCTCCGGCATCAGCTGTTTCCGTCTCCTCCCCAACTCCATGAACAAAATGTATGCATCTTGCTATCCACACAATCTTCCAAGCATTTGTAGCTGTCTCCTTCAGTCAAGTTAAATGAGTTTATCCTCAATAGCTAAATATTGCATGGGCACAACTTGTGAAATACTACCAATTCAGTAACAGATACCTGATATCAGTGTAGGTGTATGTGTTTTATTGATTTTGATGATTGATATGAAAGCAACCAGAAAGGTAATGTAGGCTAACCGATTATTTGTATTGTGATTATTTCCAGTAACCCTGTATGCAACCAATCCTGCATACTTCAGAGGCTTTACTCTTATTGCTCTGAAGGAAGGGCAAAATGGTGACCAAGAGGAGGATTATGCTGGAAATTTTCAGGTGAGAATCTGACCAAATTCATGCACATTTGCAATGCAAATGCATTCTTGGGAAAAATAATTATCTGTGATGTGTAACACCGTTTTCCAAATAACAAATATAATGCTAAGCCCCAAAAATAAAACTGCACTTACCATATTATCATATAATGCATAGTTAGACTAGCAAAATAAATTAGCTTATCAGCTTTTTAATGGGAGAAAAAAGCTCTCTCTCTCTCTCGCTCTTTCTTCATCGAAAGTCAATGCAACCAAATCCATTCAAAAAGTTAATAAAAACATTGTAAACGTAATACTTATGAATCAAGTGTCAAGCAAGTATGGTTAGGCTTTCGTTTATATTTGATAAGCTCTATGTATGTGCATTGATCAATGTTTATATGGGAATAAAAGCATAAATTAAATGTTTTCATCATATAAAGTGATGGTGTCGCATCAAAAGACTTAGACTTAATAGTTCAGTGCATATGGATTCTGCTTACAGTGTCTTTATGAACTTTTTGAAGTGCCAAAGTTGCATCGACTTTCAGTGGAGGGACATTTGTGCTTCAAAGATGAATTAAAAACTTATGGGTTTGGAAAAACATGAGGCTCAACTAACCCTTCAAAGCAAATTATTATTACTTTTGTGCTTTTTTGGGTCACTACTTGATGGCCAAAGAACACCAATTACATCACCAATTGTCTTTCTAAGTCCTTCTGGGACAATGAATTACAGAAGACTCAACACTTATGGAGCCGATGGTTTAGTCTGTATTAAGGCAGCCATCCTGATTGCCTAGCTGTGGGATCTACTGTACTCTCATTGTGTGCTACAGCCAAGCTCAGATTCAGCTACACCTGGCAAAGCTCTTACATCAACACCATATGCTGCCTCTCTGCACGAGCTCTCATGCTATGCTAGAGAGTGGAAACGGAATGAAAAAGGCCCATTAAATGTCACATAAACCATAAATCTCAGCTCCCTGCAGAAATGCTCTGCTCAAACCTGCTCTTGCACAGAAGAGATTTCTTGTCTTGCAAGTGGGATATAGATCAGTGGTTCTCAACTGATTTTGTTTCAGGTCCCAGATTAGACATTTACATTTAGTAAGTGGTGAAGAACACAATACAACACTGTTCAGCTTTCAAAAGTAAACAAATATGTCCTTAAAATCTATCTATTCATATATTCATTTATTGTACACAATCCTACATCAGACGAAAAAATACTATGTTTGGGTGTTGACCCACCAGATGAGACCCAACCTATGATCTAGAGAGCATTACATAACTTCCACCTGAGAGCATTTTTTTTTGTTAATGAGTTCTGATGGTTTGTTCTGATCTGAAATTACCAGTCAGTTAAATTGTAAATTGTCTATGCCAGTTCAGTGGGTAAGGAGTGTTCCTTAAGTTCAGTCTTCATTGTTCATATTGTGATTGTACAGATTTTTCAGTCTGAATACATTCCGTCATATTGCATATTCTGAATGCAAAGTTTTTATACCGTAAACTCTGCAATCTGATGAAAATATCTATTATGTTGTACATATGCATTGTGCGTAAATGTCTGAACATGCAAAGAGCATAATTTTTTTTGTCTGTTACCATAGCTGTGAGAAGCTTATGGGTCCTATTGAAAAAAATCAATGAGATAACTGACTAAAGATGTTCTCAAATGTGTCGGAGCAAATCAGCATGATAGATTATTAAAATACTTCTAAACATAATAGCTACATGGTCATTCTAAGGTTTATGGCAGTTATTCTTACTATAGTTTACCAAATTAGCTTTGAATATTTGAAAAAAATTTTTTAAATTGTTCAACTCTAGCTCAGTTGGATCACTTTTTTTCTGACTGAGGTTTACATGAGGGCTTTTCATTTCAGTTGATTACACATTATTAGGATGGATACGTTTGTCATCTCCACTTCATCTAAACTGGTCCTGTGCTTCTTAGTCTGTGTAGTGCTTAGTGAGAAAATACAGAACTCGCTAAAGGGCTGCAAGCCCACTTTTGAGTGTTTAGCATCACTTTATACCACCTTGGGAGAAAGTGGACAGGAGTGGGAGAGAATATTTGATTTGAGCAGACAAAAGAACGCCAGATGCTTCAGACTAGGGTTACTGGTAATGTGCTATAATGGAAGATTACATAAGGAGGCCAAAAACAAATAGCATGGGATTTTTGGCAGAACAGCCTTTGTTTTCTGATCTTTCTGCTTGAACACAGAGTTCTAGCACAAGTCTGTAATAAGATCTGCCAAAGTCCTTGATGTACTTTATGACATAATATAGTGACACAGACACAGGACATAACACACTTGGAAATGTCAAGATTTTTTAAAAAAATTTCCCTGAATATGTTGCTTCTCCACTGCGAACAACAATATACCAGAAAGTATACTTTGAAGTGCTTTGGAGCTATTGGGGTACAGAGGAACCCCTCACATCATTAGAGCAATTATCATTAATGTCAACCACTTAATCAAGACGGGGCAAACGTGCATTTTAAATATGCTGTGCACAATAGCAGGACACAGATATTATATATATAGTACTCTACTATATATATATATATATCATATATATATATATATATATTATATATATTAGTAATTTTAATTGTTTTAACTTTTTTTTGGGTGCCATTGATAGCTTGGATTCCTCCTCCAATGTAAATCTATAGCCCTTTTTTAGATGGGATTAGTTATCATTCTTACAACCAGACATTTGTGAGATTGTCTGGCCGAATGTACCGATTCGAATAGGACTAACATCCTTGTGTTTCTTACAGAGGAGGAGGGTATGTTTTCTAGAAGGTCATGTGCTGAAGTTAAATGCATCATATTGTCATGGTTTCCTCTGTTTTGTCCCGCTTCTCTGTGTGTTGGTCTAGTTACTGATATGACTATTATTTAGTGTTCAGCTGTGTTTGGGTAATTTACCGTTGTTGTTCAGTGTCTTGCTCAAGTGTCTCACCTCAGTCGTGGTATTGAAGGTTGGAGAGAACGTTATTTCATCTCTCGAGTCTTTCGTGTTTGATTCGTTCTCGTTCATCATGTGACAGCCCCATAAGCATTAACCTATGCAGTCTGAGCTGGAAAGAGAATTGGTTAGTTCATCTCTCGAATCATTCGTTCTTTTGTCACGTGACGTGACAGCATTGGATAGAGAATTAGATTAATCTTACAGCTATTCCTTACAACGGGTGCAATAGTTATATTGTTAGTAGTATTATCATTATGATAATTTTATTTACTCTTACAGTTATGTGAGCTTGCTGGTCTTAATTGGAGCTTTGTTACTTCTACAGTTTATAAATTTGGAATTTCGTCATGATGGTTCTTTTCCCCTACACTGAATGTGCAATAAATTGTGATAAGGAGTTGGTTATACAGTTATTAGTTTTATATTATCATGTAAGTCTCCTCTCCGTTCAGACTGCATAGTTAAGCTGGGTGTGTGGTCCTGTCAACATGATGATGTGACTCGAAAAACCTGAAGACTCGAGAGATGAACTAATCAATTATCTTTCCGGTTCAGACTGCATTGCTTAAGCTTTTGGGGCTGTCACGTGATGAATGAACGACTCAAACCCGAAGATGGAGGCCACAAAGAAATAACTCTCTGTAGCGAGCGGAGGCCTGAGAACACTCACAGTAAATGACCGAGCTCTAGGAGCGGAGACCTCAGCATGACGACTCTCTAAAATGAGAGGAGGCCTAACTATGCCCCACGATCAGAACAGGGGGGGGGGGGAATGTTATTTAGCCTCTGGGACCCTAGAGCACTCAGAGCGTTTACTCTGGATCATTTCCCTGGGATCTTTCCTTCTCCCTCTAGCTTCGTGCCTCCTCCGTGCTCTACCCCTCAAAGGAGGGAGAGCACGAGAAGCAGTGCTGGCCTTCTGGTCTTGCCTCCAGTCCTCAGACTGGGACAGGCCAGCCCCCTTCATGACTTGAGGCTTGGACCGGTGCAGTATAAACCTTTAATAGTATAAACCTACACCTTTGCCTTCTGAAACTTCCCAACCACCGTCTCAACGGATGTACTGAAAAGGTCAGAAGGCAAAACTGGCGCATCGGTTTTTCTCCTTCTCCTCAATGTCTGCCAGGTTGCCATCATGGCTGGCATGGATCGACCAATAGCTGAGACAGTTTGTTTTTTGTGATCGGAGAGCCAAATCTGTGGAATGGCGCAGCTCCTCCGCCGCCTCTGGGAAGAGTCCCTGGCCCAGGTCCTTTAGCAGATCAGTCTGGTATAATTTCCAAATGATAAATATTCATACCTTTCTCAAATTCGTCGGCAAGCTCCACCTGCGAACTCCACGATTGCAGTCTCTTACTCGCCTCGGCTGCAGTGGGTCCTGAATCGCGAGGTGAAGATGGCTGTCCTAATTCTCTCAAGAAAAGTGCTCGCAATGC
The DNA here is from genome assembly GCA_018155175.1 of Sinocyclocheilus anophthalmus. Lineage (NCBI taxonomy): Eukaryota > Metazoa > Chordata > Actinopteri > Cypriniformes > Cyprinidae > Sinocyclocheilus > Sinocyclocheilus anophthalmus. The sequence continues at coordinate 71,232 of JADLZN010011332.1, forward strand.
ATGCTAACATCCCCCTCAAGGACTGAGCGTGCATGCTCCTCATCCAGGCACATAACACACATAACATGCGTGTCATCAGGTGTCAAGAAATGCTGACACGTATGAACACACTTTCTAAATTTTGCGGGGCTAATGCTTGCCATAGTTTGCCTGTTTAGACAAACACTTAAACAAACAGTCTCCTGAAGACAAGAGGATGGCGTATTTTACAGGTGCCCTTTTATACTCTCGGTATAATAAAATAAATAAATACATAACTACATAAATAAAAACCTTGAACAAAATAAGTTGGATAACTCCAGCTTATAGTCAAAACTGGACATGAAATCCTAAAAAAAGTAGGATATACCAGTTGTGATGTCATAGGCTGCCACCTGCCAATGCCAAGTTCATTGTCAGATTTACTTTAGACTCATGCTTCAGACACTGGTCATGCTGGATGCATTCCCCATAGCGCCCTCTGGGCGATGCAGCCTAGAGTTCCTATTCGAGAGGGAACTAGGGCTTATGTGAAATATATATATTTATTTTGTATTTATTTTTTTTGCAGTTTTGCTATTATTGCATATGAAAAGAGACTTTACAAGAAGCAAGGACAGAGAAAAATCAGAGTAGTGTGGTATAGAAAAAAAAAAAAACAAGAGGAAGAAGAAAATATGTGTAGATTTTTGCTGGTCATAGCAAATGCCATTAAATCTGAGACCTTGTCCATAGTCATAAACAGAATTTATTATGCTTTAATCTTCAGCGTAATTAACTGAAATAGGGTCAGAGATGACGGCTTTTGGTGTAATTACTCAGGCTAAAACATGCCCACATAGGCAGCACTCCCAAAGGGATGTGAGCCGTGGAGGGCTGAAGGAAAGGTTGGCACCTTACAGAGACACCCTCACTGCTCCTCTCTCCTTCCTTGTCTCTGTTCTTTTCACTCATCTCTCCAGAGTGCTCACCTTTGTGTCTCTGTCCTTAATGAGTGAGAGCACTGCCATACTGACTCTTCCAGTTCGAGCTGCCACACGAAGATTTAAAATGTACCCCTCTAAATTTGCCACTTAGCTGGGAGAGATTGGTGTTAATGCTGGGGGTCTTAAGTTATTTGGAAAAGTTTCACGAGGTGGGATCTGTTTTGAGACAAGAGGCTTAAATGTTAACAGTATTTGGCTTTTTGACAACTTGACGACAAAGTCTACAAAAAAGTGCCATGTCATGTGTAGGGGGGCACTGGTACCATGGCATCAGGTTACAATGTTTTTTGGATTTTGATTTATTTTTTGAAAATATTTTACTAATTTGCATACCATGGTGCAATTAATATGGGTAATTATTCAGTTCAATAACATTTTTTCAGTGTACCATGATAAAACCATCTATTGACACTGTGGTATGGTCAAAGATTTTGCGAGGGTATATTGAAGATAGTTCCTTCAAAATCCCTGCTGAATCAGGACCACAAGTACCGAACACCCCATTAATCTCCAGAACCAATCCGGGGGGCTTTTATTTGCTCTTGAAATTGATTTTGTGCCATAGTTAATTAGTGCCAGCTTTGAGTTTACTTGAATGGATGATGGCTCTGTGAGGAGAGACTGTTGAGGAAACGCAGGAAGCATTCACTCAGAGCCGTCGAGTCAGTGATATGCTTCCTGACCATATTCAAATTCAAATATGATGAAGGTACTTCAAACAATATTTCAGAATACCCAAATCCCACAAGAGTACATAAATGACAAAAGTGAGGAAAATTAATTGCTTTGCAGAATTTTTGCTCAGTGTGATGCTTGGAGAAAAGACACAACTGCAGATTTGGAGAGTTTGAATAGAAACATGTTTCTGGATCTGTTCCAAAATCTAGTGAGCTGTCTTGCTGCCTACTGCTTAGGTAGCTGCCTTTTTTTCTGTTCCTCCTCATATAGGAAACTTGCATTTATTACAGCTTTGGCTCAGTTTGGTTCATTGCCCCCTCAAAACAATCATTTCAGATCTCTGAAAAAAAACAACAAGAAAAAAAAAACATTTTGGTCTCTTTATTATTTTTAGCGAATTGCAAGTATTTTGCCATGTGTGCTAAAGATTAAATGCAGTTGTCTACCATTTGGAAAATAACCGAATGCAAATTGCTTGCTGATCAAAATGAGTTTTTCTTCCTTCTTCTTCTTCTGCTGGGCTTTGATGAATGCGAAGACGGGCTTACTTGGGAGACTCAGGCCTCTTCCACACTCATCTGTCAGGAGAGGCAGCCATATCAAACCAGCCACCTCAGAAACAGCCACCCTGGACCTGCTTGCTGGCCTGGATTCAGTGCCTGGAGTGACAGCCACTTAGAGCAGCACTCTGTCTCTCTCTCTCACTTGTTCGTCAGCCTTCAACATTGATATGGCCCAGTAAGGCTTGGCTTTTTTGTTGTTTTCTTGCTGTGCCTCCAGAGAGACCTTTTGCAACTAGGGTTATTTGAAGTACGGCTTATTTAAAATCTGTGAGCATGCACCTTCTCAGCCATTTTTGACACTGCTCTAAAAGCACTTTTTGTTAGGTTCTCATGGGAGGTGAGTTGGCATTGGTACTTACTGACTGACAGCTTTTCTTTGGACTTGATAACAGCATGTGCATTAAACAACACTCCAGCAGACTCCTGTATTGGTAGCCAATGAGCTCGCTGCTCAACATTCAAGTATATGACTAGTACTTGCCGTAGCAGTTGCAGCTTGCTTCAGAAACCCTCCACCTGCTATGGCGCTACGTTATGTAGTCTATATGGGGGTTATTTCATGTATGTTATATTTGCAGCAGCAATATTTCTTACATGCTCACAGCAGCATGTTGTGGATGTATTGGGGCACGAAGCAAGCCTCGTACTTGCCCTGCCTGGCATCATCCATACCAGCGTAGCAGATCTATTCCACCAAGACCAAATACATTAACATTGTCATGTACATTACCATGACAATCTTTCAGAGAGTTGTCATGTCAGAAATAAATTTATTGCAGGTTGTGCATCTTGTTCTCATTAAGCAGACGTTGACAAAGCACACAATTTTATTACTTGATTGAAATACATATACGCTGGGGCATATCCTACTTCCATTGAAAGGGAACTGCTATAAGAACCGATTCTTTTACTGAAAGTGGGTGTGTTAAGTGGGCGTTGTGGTTGATGCCAAGCATATTTCAGTCGATTTGTGTTTATGGTGCGCTCTGTCTAATGTTGTTTAATTGTTCGTTCTTTTTAAAGAACGCATTTCTTTTCACACCATAATTTTAACCTTTATTTCAACACCACTCGTCCCTTCGCTCAGAAACAGGGGGGGGGGGGGGGGCTGATACGTGGTAAGTTTTTAGAAAACCCGCCCTCAAAAATATGGGATGGGCTCTGATTGTGCTAGCCCGTGTGTTGTGATTGGCTAAACCGCCTCTACTGCACGTCTAATTGTCCCGCCCCTCACCTCAGCGCATGTGCTCCGGTTGTAACGGAATCAGTTTTCCTTACTTTAGCAAAGGAAAACCAGTCTCCTCTTGGCTTATACTGTATATCGAAATCCGCCGCTCTCTTTACAATCCTCATTTTGTACTTCTAATGATTTTTATTAACAAATTCCCAGGAGGATCCCACGAAGATAATTAACCAGGCCAATTCAGCATCAGCAATTACACCGTCTATCCTATCAGCTCAAGAGAGAACCTCTATAAAAATTCAAAGCAGCCTTACCTCCATTATCTCATGTCTTTAGCATCCCTCCACCACCCCGACTCCTTACCTTTAGCTCGTTCCTATCCCAGCACGGGGAGGAACACTCTTGGGGCGCTCTGGGTCCGGGCTTAAACCCGAGCTCGGACCCCTCTCCCTGGACAGGGGGAGTTCCCCGGGGTCGAGAGTAATTACAGAGCTCGGAGCCCTCTCCCTGGACTGCACGCCAAATACGCATAACCTTTACACAGTTTATTATATGTAAGTGTGAACTCGTGAATAAGTGACCGGTGTTTTGTTTTGATCTCACCCCTGCGCTTCCGCGTGCGTCACTTCAAAGCTGACCTCATACGTCATTCCGGCTTCCCGTGTAGGACGGTTGGCGCAGCTACATTTAGTGATTATTATGTTTTGAATCTGGATAGTTTGGGTTTTGTCAAAAAAAAAAAAAAAAAAAAAACAAAAAAACAAAAAAAAAAAAAAAAAACGCCTCGAACAGATGCATGCAACACCCGCTGAGTGGCATTAAACAGCTTGAAAGATCAAAGACAATTTTTAATATAACTCCGACTGGATTCGTCTGAAAGAAGAACGTCATATACACCTTGGATGCCTTGAGGGTGAGTACGTGTTGCTACTTTTCATTTTTGGGTGAACCAACCCTTTAAGTAAAAGAACAGAAGTACTTGCTTTTAAAAGTACTTAAGTAACAAAAGTAAATTTCCTTTTGTATGTCAACTGACATAATTATTGTTTTATTATTGTTGTATGTAATACTTGCAATACCTTATGCCTCTAAAGCTACAATACATTAAGCCTACTGAATGCACTGACTAGCTTGTAGTATCTTTGGAATAAAGAGCTTTTAGAATGTTAAAAACCTATAGAAGTGACAACAGTCGGTTGAACAGAAAAATAATCAAAACTTTCATTTGACACCCTACCCCCGCTACAAACCGGATAGGTAGTGCTCTCACACAGCGCCGGCAGCGGGACCCCTTATGTGATAGTCCTGTCTCTCTCTTCCATCCACTATTTGAGACCCGAGGGTACACCCACCTACAAGAGAAAAATGTCTTAACTGATGTTGTTAGCTTTTTTATTACATTATCCAAGGTACATCACTGGAACCCTCATTTGTAAGGCTTAGGATTCTAACGGAATGATTGTGGGGAGCAGTTGTGGCTCAACTAGGCCAGCGATACCGGGTTTGCGAATCAAAGATGGCAGTCCACGTATACCATTTATTTTTCTGTGCATTCTAAAATTTGTTTTGTCTCTGGTACCATTGCCAAAGCTGCCATTTCTAACCAACAATAACTAAAATACAAATTTCAATTGCCTCAGCTTTTAGATCTTGTTGGTCCGATTTTGTTGAGACGAACTCAACAGAGCTACTGTACCCCCCTCAGCCCCGGAACTCATATCTACTTCTCCTCTTTCTCTCTTTTTTTCTCCACCATAGTAGCTGTTGATTATATGTTGTGCGTGTTTCTCTGTTATTCTCGAGTTGGTCCTACAATAACCTCCATTAGTTGTACACCAATAATGGATGCGCGCTGCGGGGCATCCACCCTGGTTTGTGGGAGTAAGTGAAGACTATGGAAAACATATATGCTAATCTAAAATACCCTTTCAAAGGCCCTGTAGGGGTACTAGCCAGTGATACTTGACATCATTTTCGACAATGTATAAAAAAATCCGGGTTGGATTTATTTGCTAATTTTGGATTTATTTTCCATCCTATCCCATGACTCTCAGATAAATGCAATTCAACACTTTCTAAGCGCTTCTTGTTGGAAAGCCTCTACCAGAATGTTTTTCTGTTTGGCTTGGTAGACCTATGCTATTTCTTTTTTTTATTTTTCTCTTTGTTTAAAATCTGTTAATTATAAGCATTGTCCTCATGTAGGTTTTTTTAGTTATGTGGTACCACTGGGAGTACTCTGGATATATAGATTTTTCTTTCTTGTTTCTTCACTGACACAATGTGTTGGCAAAGCAAAGTAATTTTATCAATTTGTGCATGCTACAGAAATAGTTCTGTGTCTTTAAATTATATTCAAAACTTATTTATAAAGAACCACTTGCTTCGCACATAACGCCCTAAGCAGCCCCTGCATACTGGAGATTGAATAACATTCTCGAGCCGACGTATCACGATTCAGCATCACCACATGGACCACACCGGTAACGGTCACTGTCAATATAACTTAAGCAGCCTTCGCCTAAGTATAGTTTGGTCGAATGGGAACTCATATCTATATTTCTCACAATCCATAGATATGTATACGTAGATGCCTCATTAGTGACCGTTACTATGGGCCGCTATTAGTGCTGGGCGGTATGACCAAAAATTTATATCACTGTATTTTTCAAAATTATACCGGTTTCACGGTACATGACGGTATTTTTTTTTCATTTATGACCGGGTGTTAACCATATTTTCTGATTGAGAGAGGAAATACTGCATTGTATTGACTTAGAATGCCCTATTTTATGGTCATGATGAGTGAATATTGTCAAAATACCACACTAAATAGTGACTAAACACGACTCCTTTTAATACATGTTAACCAGGAGTAACTCTCATTTATAATCGCGGCATTGTCTGATAAAATCTACATGCATCTACACTAAAGAGCATCTATGCGGTTGTTTTGGCTATGTTACTTTTTTGTCTCATGCAGCGCACTGATTGCGTCTGAGTAACAAACTAAAAAAACAGCAAACAAAAAAGTGCATGTGATATTACAGACGAACTACGCTCATATTTATAATTCCAAACATTCAGTAAGCGACAGGTGCTTGGAAACGCTGTTTTGTATTCATTTATTGACGAGTCGGCTGTGGTGTGGCCAACTGAATGCGCTGCTTCTGTGACGCTCACTGCACAGAATGTGGTCAATGTGGATATTGTGGATGAGAACGTGTGTCATCACGTTCTATTAGTTCTCACGCCGTTTCTACTTTCTTTTTTCACACGTAGTCAACATACAGCTGTTTCCCGCTCACCACAGTGAAAAGGGCCCCTTCAAAGTGTCGAGTTTCGAACTTGTTTAAGCACGTGGTATGGCGGTAGTTTTAAAATCATATCTAAAAAAAATAAACCCGTATTCGGTATGACGGTATACCGCCCAGCATTAGCCGCTGTAAGTAAACTGTCCGCCATATTCGAAGGGTCAACTTGATGTCATTTACCATAACAGTAACATAAGTTACCAATGTTTAAAAAACTTGTAATATTGAGTTAATACATATAAAAACACATTCTCACCTGTAAAAGGTTATCCAGTTTCTTACGGAATTTAAAGGGGTCATATGATGCTTTTTTAAGATCATTATTTGGTGTATTTGGTGAAACAGAATATATTGACATGCTTTAATGTTCAAAAAAACCATTATTTTTCAAATACTGTACATTATTGTAGGTCCTATATGCTCCGCCTCTCTCAAACGCTTCGTTTTTCTACAAAGTCCCTCCTTCCAACAATCTGCTCTGATTGGCCAGCTGACCAGTGCATTGTGATGGTCCGAACACCGCAAGCACTCGTCGGAATGTAACGCCCCTTACCATAATCGCGAAAATTCATTTTTCAAAATAAATGTAAAGACAGAGCCGCGTGAACAGAGTCGCATGACAGACACAGTGTTGAAGCTGGTATGTGTTTGCAGTACAACAAGCCACGGTTTAAGACAGCGGACTCCACGTTTGATATCTCTCTCTCTCTCTCTCTCTCTTTCTCACACGCACGCATGCGCACACACCACACCCACACACACACACCACACACACCACACGATGCCAAAACTCACATTGATCAGTCAATCGCAAATACTTAAACTAATAACTAAACAGTAGCTGATTCAGAAGCGCCATTTTGTCATAGCAAAGTCAGAATTACCTCCTCTCTTAGGTTCACTAAACGGTCGTCCATAAACTGCATTGCTGTTCTGTTGTAAGTAATCTTAAGGATTCCTAAATGCATCTACTTTCGGAAGGCCAAATAAAGTGCTTTTGCTTTCGCCTAGAAACATACAGCGTCTCCCTGACATGGCTGCATCGACACTAACTGCGGTTACTGAAACCACGCCTTCTTTCTTTGCGTGCACATTTGGCGGCATTATGCTAATTTTTCCACATAGTGAGGTAGATATGTGGGACGTGGTTCGAACCAGCCGTTTAGGGGCGTGGCGATTCTTAACTTTTATAAAGAATATATCTTTGGATTTGAGACGTTAGTCTTTTCAACTTTACAGATCTTCTTTATGCACTGAGCTTGTAACACTCCAAAGAGAAAGGAAAACTTGAAATCGCATCATATGACCCCTTTAAATCCCGGCAGTTTTTACAACTATCGGCTGTGCAGGATTGTGGCATCTTTGAATATTCATTGATTATTATGGTGAATGATGTCAAGTTGACCATTAAAGATGGCAGATGCGTCTATGTGCTTGGCATCATGGGGCATCTACCTATAGTATACATATCTGTGGTCGCAGCTCTGGATTTAATCGACTCTGCTCTTTTAAACACAACTTGGTTCTCGCGAGACTACACTCTTCTCCCCAGAGCTTACGTTGCACCTCTTCATCTGATGGCACCACTCTCTCGTGTATGCGCATACCAGTTATCAGAAGCTAGAAATTATGGTTTATAAAGTTTTAAATATGGATATTTTTCTTACAAAACGCATTGGTTGTAACATTGGTTGTAATTATTAATTAGACATTGAACCATTTATCTAACCGATTCATAAAAAAAAAATAAAAAAAATTCATTCAGGAACAAAACAATACTTGTGTGTGTGTGTGTCTTTGACACAATGAAGAGTTGTGAAATATTTTAAATGAGGTAAATTATTAAAAAAAAAAAGACCTGAAAGATTTATTGTAGGGCAAGAGCTGGCACCTACAGGGTTTTACTATAGATGAAGTACATTGACCTCCATGTGTAGCTCTCCATGTCATGTCAAATCAAATCCATCACCTTTGTTATTGCTGTTTGGGTTATTGGGTGGAGGATGTCTGAAGGGGAATTGTGGGCATTGCCACTGACCGCTAAAGACTACAGGTGATAACTCACTGCACACATACAAACACACTCATTTTGGCAGATAAAAATGTGTGATAATCTTCCATAGTAGTTTTGCAAAGTTTTGTGTTTTATAATTTTTATTTTATTTTACGTGTCTTACATGAAGAGAAGGTAACACGAATGCTGCCATATTTGAATTGGACACATTTGTACTGACAAATATGGATTTGCACACTCTGTAGATAATCGATGAGGAAGACGCACAGTTTATGACAAACTGCCCTCCAGCAGTGACAGAAAGCACCCCACGAAGGAGGACCAGGATACAGGTGTTCTGGACTGCACCCCCATCAGGCAGTGGCTGTGTACTGTTGAAGTAAGTCTCATAACTATCCTCACCTCATAGTTCTAACCAGGGTGGTATTTTAGGGGGAACCCATGGATCTACAGTCATCATGGTAATAGAACAAAAATGGTTTCTCTTAAAACAATTTCCAAATTGTTGATCACTTGGTACTCTAGATCAGTGTTTCTCAACCCTCATCTTGGAGGAACCCACACTGCAGTCTTCCTGATTAAACACACCTGACTTAACTCATGAGCTCATTAGAATAAACCGCAGGCAGTGGTGGAGGTAACAAATGACATCTACTCACGTTACTGTAATTAAGTAGTTTTTACTTGTACTTTTTTGAGTATATTTTTAAAGCTGTACTTTTACTTGTACTTAAGTACAAATTAAGCAAAATAATCTACTTTGTTACTGTTAAATCATAGTTCGTTACAGAGTATGCCCACATTTTGAATTAATATTCAAACCTTTGACAGAACTTCAGTAGCCAATGAAAATAAGATAAAGACATCCGATCATAAAGGGACCAATAAAAGCCCTGATATCTGAACCGGGAAAAGCCGCCGCTGCAGCAGGTTTTGAAAAGATGATCAGACAGTGAGGGAGCTCAGCGTAATTTATGGACTCAAAGTTTGGAGAAACAAACTACATGGTAGTGTTATCATAAATATCTATATTTTGATACCGATACTGAAATATCTGACACGGTTCCATTACTCATTTTCCACAGTATCTACCGAATATACACCGATACAAGCTGCGTCTCTCTTTCCTCTCCGACAATGAGTTTGACACGCATCCGCCTCCTGTCAGTTACACAGTCTGAATGTCCGTGCGGGATTGCAGGTATCCCACAAAATTTTAATTATTCCCGCGCAAATGTGGTGAGTACTTTATTGTAACATGAACATGAACATGAACACAGTCATGTAATCGCAGAAAACTGGATGCGAGCTCTCAAATATGCCAAACTTATACAAATGAACTGCCTGTCCTCTCACTCCGATATTGCTTGTGCGCACTCAGACTGTGTGCAATCGTGATCTCTCCGTGCTTTTAAAGTAGAAATTATTTCTCTTTGCTCCTGAATTAAACTTTGTCACAATTTATCAACCATTTAGAATAGATCCACGCCTGACCGATGAAAATCCTACTGGAAATTGTACTGGCTGTAAGTGAAATGCACCAGAAAGTCTTTCAACAATCAAAGATGGAACTTTAATTTCTTTACAATGTAAGTTCATGCTAGAAATGTTTCGGAATGGGATATTTGAATGAGTTGTACATAGAAATATCCTAGTCTGTCTAACTGCATTACTACACTGTACAGACATTAGCGGCCAAAGCCATTTGATGTTCAATGTATCTATATAAGTAACATATATGACTCTTAAATCACTGCTTATAAAAAGTCAGTGTTGCCATATTTTGAATACCTCAACTGAATTGAGGTAATTTGATTTATAATTTTATTACTGACTGGGTACTTGTATTTTTTTGTAAATACAATTCAGTTTGAAATCAAATTTGTAATCAAGCTTCCTTGTGCTGTAAGCTTTTGCAACTAGTTACCCCTCAATTTTAAATACCCAAATACACAAATGGGCAAATGTTTAAGAGTGAAATTTTTGTAATGGCAATTGAGCAATGTTATATGTATGTAAATAAAATTGTTCATCATATAAAGTGAACGTGTCTTTTTAGAAGACTTGACTAAACCACCTCAAGCTGAACGATAATGACTGCCTTGAAAAATGATGGACAAAAAAAAGCGATACATTAAACTACCTATATGTCAGCTTCGTAAGGGAACCAGGCCAATAATTTATGCTCAGGGAATCTTTAAAGATTTTAAAGGGAACCCACATGCACATGCAAGAGGAATTAGGGACAGAATGCCCTGTTTTACGTTGATCATTACGAACGTGCCAGCCGATTCAGTGAACGGCCGTTTATTACATCACACTTCTGTCAATTGGAGATTCTACTATCCAAAATATAGTGTAAACCCATATTAATTAGCCACAGTACAAAGCGCATGTTTAACGACATGTAACTGTGACACAAAACACAAGATCTTCTCTTTTCCATATACAATCGAGGCTTTATTGGATACGATCTCAACGACATATAAACGACTCTACACATGGACCACGCAGTCTCACACAAGTTTTTCACGAAAGCAGAGAAATAATAAAGAGACATGAAAAATCTGGAAATCCAATTTAAGCATATGTCGCATTGCTTAAGACCCTGAACACCTCATCTCTTATTAGACCTCGCACTGAGTTCCCTCGCAAGAGGTTAAAATTTAGATTTCCTGCACCAGTTCCGTTTCGACATCTGGCGGTAACTTTGCTTTCTGTTTTGCGGGGTTCCCTTCTTTGTCCTGGTTTGCTTGAAGGTTTTCCGAGGTTGCTGATTGGCTGGAGGTCAGTCCTGGTACTCTAGTTGGTTGCAGGCGTTGGCTGAGGACCGACGCGGATCTGTGTTCTGCAGTTGAATGGTAGACAGCACTCTTCGGAGATGCGGCGTTAGGCAAACTTAACTCGAAACACGCGACTCTCAACGGAAAATAAAATAAACTAAAGTAAAGAAATAAAAGTAATGTTTGATGAGACTAGGTGGCGTTTCTCCTTATGGTTTTGGAGGGGCTGGCGTGTAAGCCAGACCATGCTCAAAAGCTAAAGAAACATGACTAGGAGTGAAAAAGCTAAAAGCCGCATGGCTAAAAGCTTGACACAAAAAGTCAGACCCGCAAAAAGGAAAAAGGCAAAAGACCAAAAAGCGCGCGCTAAGTTTGATGGTGTCCTGAGTATTTAAACCAGGCTGTTTAAGACACACAAATGGTGTTTCGACCAATTGTAGCTTGGGGTGTTGCAATGTTTCTCCTTCCCGTTCATAAATCAACTGTTATCTCATCATTCACATGACCTACGTTTTTCCCGCTCTGGTAGAGTATAAATTTTGGACATGATTTCTATAACGAGAACATGATACATTTGACCAAGAATTGATTAGAAGAAACGTTTCAAGCATGAATTCTAAAACTCACACATACCAAGCAGATATGACCCCGTAAGCTATCATGTTATTCAAAACTCACTTTCCAATAAATAGCATGACGTTAAACATTTGGGTGTAGATACATGATATGGGGTTAGATAATAGCACTGGGTAGTTGCTCGAGTCCCCCTTCTTCTCTCTCATGTAGAGCTCGTGCACATGGAAATGAAGTTTCTCATGGGCTTCCTGTTCTTGTCGTAGGAGACCACGAGATTTGATTCTTCTCCTCCGGTTCTCGTGTCGGGAAAGTGAGGGGAAGCTCCATTTACGGACGAGTCTTCCCTCCTTGACGTTGAGCTTACTACCTGCTGCTTCGTTCTGATCTGTCCCTTCGCGCCCATCGTCCTCGTCCGCCTCTGCTGGACCCCTCTGGGTTTCACTAAGAGTGCGCTAAAGCGACGGAGTGGTAAGGGCCTGCGCAGACAGGAGGAGTCGGGGGCGATTACTCTAGGAACAGACGGTGGCGAATGGGTGCGCGCAGCGGTGTCAGTGGGGGGACCGCCTCGCGTGCCCTAAAAGCGCTGGTGCGACCAAGCGAAGATTGGGCTGGCAGCGCCGCACAGGACGACTGACTAACACACGGTTTATCAGTAGGTGCGACGGGTGGCCAAGCGGTATGGTCTCTGAAAAGGATTGGTGAAAAGTCAGCACGGAATCTAAAAGGACCCGACGTCACGTCGGTCCTGTATTGCTTGTGCACCAGGCTTGGGGGGAACAGTTTAAACCGTTTCCGTCAAAGGCAACCATTACGCTATCTGGGAACACTATACCGCTTGCGCCTTGCAGGCCCCATTTCAGTATGCTATCTGTCGATAAAAAGTGCTACCTTCACCGTTCTTCGGACTCGACAGATACGGTCCATTCCGGGAGCTGGTACACTTGCTGCTCCCTTCTGAGGAGGACTCGACGTGGCTCGCATCCACTGTACAGCGTCGGGGAAAAAGCATCTCACCACAGGGGGGTTCGATGTTCTATGCGGACGATGGATGTTTTGTTACTTGGAGCATTATCGTAAGGGCGGTTAGAGGAGCAAAGGGGGGGGGGGGGCGGGGCGTAGGCAGAGAGGAGGCCCAAGGAAAGGGAGGCGGGAGGGAAGACGGACAAGCAGAGCTGCTTAACCACTCGCGTCCAACCGGGAAGCTGCTATGACAAGACGGGGAGTGGGGTGCACCACAGAAACACCACCCGGGAGGCATAGGAGGGCACGGGAAAGACATCACAACACGGATCAGTGGCAAAGTCAGGGTCCGGGGACATAGTGAGATTTTTTCAGGTAGTGAAGGGAGAAAGGCCTGTATCGGGAACCACCAATGTCACTAAGGTGTCAATAGAACAAGGGGGTTGTTTCAAGTACTATTATCCACATTGACGGTAGAGAGTAAGTATTTTTGGTTAATTCTAAATTCGCCAGCAAAAAAGAACTAGAACTATACTCCAGTAGTTTTGAGAAGAGTCAATTTGTGCTTTTCTCGTTAAGTACTGGGTACACCAGTACTATTTTCTTGTAATTGAGAGTAGTTCACCAATGTAACCGTCTTGTACTGAAGTACAAAGTTTCAGTACTCTTTCCACCACTGACTGCAGGACATGATAAATGTGCGTCTGACATTCAACATTTGCATTATTGGGGGTTTTCCAAGACCAGGGTTGAGAAACGTGAAATAAGATATGACAAACCCAAATATTTATTGAAAATAATATAATATATTAAAATACATGTGTGCTGTTTATAAAGACAGTCTCAATTGTATGTCATGTGCAATGTTCTAATGGAGTGACACAATGTCTTTGCTCTACTAATTGCTATTAGTTGTAAACTGATATAACTGTACATGCATGCATTTTCTATAAAAGACAAAAGAAGATATTTTGAATAATGTTGGTACCCAAACAGTTGCCGGGTTGGTTAATCTTTGTCTTTCTGATTTCTTGTCCCATATTCAGTAGATAGAGAGATAGTACAGATAAGTTCTTTTACTAATCAGATGCAAGGCTTGCAAGATATGCAAGATTTATTCCACTCACGTGTCTATAACACTGGGTCAAACAACTGGCAAACATGGTACAACCAGCGGACCACAGTATCCTAGGACAGCCTGGTCTTCGATAGGTGAACAGAATCTAGAAGGCTTGACAAAAGGGGTAATCCGTAATACACAGCCAATACTTCCCACCGGAAACGGTAAGCAAGAACCATACTAACTATGACTCACCGGGAACTGGCTCCGTAAAGTACCTACCGCTAGAAGAGTGATAAATGCTAAACAATACTCAGCGTTGAATGGTGGTGTGAGACTGATTTATATAGTGTGTGTTATTAGTAGCTTTCAGGTGAGCGTGTGATTGGTTACAGCTGTGTGCAATCAGTGCAATGGATGATGGGAAATGTAGTCCAGGGTATAGTGTAACAGTCTGTGTGGTGTGAGAGTCCATGTAATGAGCGGATGACCTCTGGTGGTGAGTGAACGGAAGTTCATAGACCGGATTTGTGACAGACAGACAAAGAAGTTCTTTACTAATCTCTTGAGACTGAGTTTCAGCTCAGAATTCCTCCTCGGGACATAAACTATGAAAATAAAAAAGTGTGTGTTTCAGTGGTTGGCAAATAAAAAATACAGTACAAGATAAGACAGGCAGAGTGCAGAGGACATGAAAAAGTGCAATATCAAAAAATGTAAGACATGGAAGCATCAAATCAGCATGAGCCATGGAGAGGGCACGCTTGAGGCAGACAGGATACAGAGAGGTGGGGAGCAGGGCAGAAGAGGTGGAGTGTGGGTAATGATTAGAGATCTATGGCGAGGTTGCTGAACTCAGAGCTTTGCCGTAAGTGAATTCTAGAGGGGATGCTGAGAGCAGAAATGCTCCATGAAATCAAAACTTTCTCCTTCTATTTACTCCAAACATTGTTTTGTTTGGAGAAACAAAACTGTTTCTTCATGCCCTCCAAACCTCCTCTGCAGCTGAGATCTCATGATTAAAAAGTTGATCCAAAGGAGAGACAAGTGAACTTGCAGTGCCGCTGGGTAAATAGTCACCTGTTTATGATATATGTATCTCTGGAATTCTTGATTCATAGCTGTTGACAAGCTGCTAAGCTGTATTTCTTACCGTTGAAATGAACAAATCCATGAAATCAATCAGCATGAATCCCTGGGGCCAGTTGTTCAAAAAGTTTAATCTGGATCAGAATGATCTGAGTTTGGAAATCCCATGTTTTGCTATCCAGAATCAAATAACCCATCTTACTTTTGTGCCAGTTTTTCATAGCAAAATTGATTTGGATCACAATGATCCAGATACACACTTTTTCAGATTTCCAAATCTGGATTACTAGTGCTCTATGGAGTCCCTAAAGGGACATGGTGATAGAAAAAAAGTCAATGTTTTGCATTATAGTTTTGCATTGCATTTACACAAATAACTACTTCTGACTGGTCCATCTCTGATGATTGTGCCAATGTAGTTTACGATCAGTGATTTAAAAAAAAAACCTTTAAATGAAACATGTTTGTTTGATATTGACAGCTGTTTGGAGATATATTACATATTACAAATGTAGTTTTTGGACCAGTTTTAAAGTTTTATAACATTTTTGTTCCTGAAATCCACCCTTCTGCTGGGATCAGAATAATCCAGTTTGTTTGGATCAAAAGTATCCCAATCTTACTAAAACATTTTTGAACAACACAAACTGAGGATTTAATCCAGATCAAAACCAAGATTGGATTTTGTGACTTAATCCGAATTCAGAATCCTTTTTTTTCTTTTGAACAACCCATTTTCAAGATTTGATCCAATTTGATAGCCAAAATATGATCAGATTACTTTTGAACAACTGGCCTTATTGTGTATGATTATTAATGCTTGTATTTAATTCATTCATTTTTTGTTTGTTCCCCGTTCATCAAATCTTAGTAGGCAAAAATTACAAACACAGGTTCGATGCTTCCCTTTGGGTTTGTTTTTCAAAGCGTCATCACCGAAAGGCATGTACAAATGTAGCAAATTAGCACAAAAGGGAAATATTTATAATTAATTATACCTGGTTATAATTAATAATACATATTTAGATCAGATCGTAGAATGAACTGTAGCAGAATCAAGGGTACAATTATTTGATCTGTCCATCCACCGAGCAGACAATCATTTATCAATTCAAGGAAATATTATTTTCCTGGCCAAGCAACAATAACTTTCCTTCATAGAGTACTAGCATTAATTTAGCATGTAGCAAGGGATCAAACATTCAGTGACTACGAATTGTGAGCAGCACACAGAGACAATCAATTATGAATATAAGGGATTTAATAAATGAAACTACAACTAACATCAACACGACTAAGCAAAACACATATATCCAGAATGAAGACAAGTAAGGAGATAGAGAGAAGAGCAAATAATGGCAGTATTTCACGCATTACCCACAACCTAATGAGAATCATCAGAGAATCGAAAATCATCTTAAAAAGGGGCTCAAACTTAAACACGCATCTAAATAGTTGTAAACAGTTACTTGCATTGGCTTCGATTGCTTATCAAGACTCCTGATGCGGTAGACAACAGAGGTTCTTGATGAGTTCTTTAGGAGTGAGCTGGAGGTTTTCCTGGTTCTTCTGAAGATAGGAAAGTCCACAGCGGATCGACAAAGTTACTTGAAGAAAAAAACTGCCGGAAAATCAAACTCAAGAGAAGAGTTTTAGGAGTTTTGGAAGGTGTCGTCTCAAAAGAAAGGTTTTCTGAGCAAAGATCATTTCGCGCTAATGACTTTTTATGGTTCCTATCCACACCCATCTATTGGGTGGAATGGCCAATCAGAGGCATGAATTTTGAGCAGGAGAAACTTTCTTTGTCTCTGTTTATGGCCCATCTGCATGTTTATTGCTGGTCTGGAGGATTGGTGCAGTTTTACCCAAAATATGCTACAAATAGTATGATGCCTTTCACGATCACATAGTGTAGATCATTGTTTGAGGAATAAAGAGCAGATCATTTTGATACCAAGAACGAAACATCTAGAAGAAGCAGAGATGCACTCATATACCTGAATATAAACATTGAGAGTCTAATTAATACAAATAAAGAGTTGTAACTAGGCTAATACAATAGGGAAACATACACACAACACATGCATATACCAGATAAATTTGTAGTGGTTAATTAATTCTAATTAATTATTTATGTATAAATCAGAAATGTCTTGTTAGTTGTGTGTGTGTGGGTGTGTGTTATGTGAGCATGTTGCAGTTTGCTGGTCAGGCAGGCCCATTGGTGCATGGCCCCGGGGGTCATTTACGTCTCTTTGGAATGTGTTTGAAGTTCAATGGGAAGACAAGAGTGGTGAACTGTTTAGCATCTCCTTGATAGTGCGGGGAACCATTGGCAATTTAGCACACATACAAATGTAGAATCTGGGGCCAGGACTGTAATTTATATGCAAATGTCAAAAGGCTAAGAGGGGTCTCTAAAAACATAAAACCCCAATGATCATCCATGATTTTAAGCAGACGTCACATCTATCTGCCAGAAATGCACTGCAAATGTTCGAAAGAATGCAGAACTTAATTTCTGCTGGAGGTGAGCAGAAATTAGGTATACATATATCTCTCTGCTTGTAGTGCATCAGCCCTGCTTGTTAGAAAAGTAAGTGCACACACACACACAGGTTTCCATGTTTAATGGGGACATTACATACAGTAGGTGTAATGCTTTTTATACTCTAAAAACTGTAGATTTTCAAAAAAGTTAATGGTGTATGATTTAGAAGCTGTTTTAATCATGGGAAACATTATATGTCCTTGTGGTGACATTTGGTGCCCATAACATAGAGAGTACCAGGTACACACACAGCCACATCATATGTCATCAATACCAGTTTACGTCCATGATTTACGATAATATCAGCAGCGAACCATACCAGAGTTTACATTAACTGTACCCCAGACCACTTTTTTAATCAGATTTGGTACAGTGTGTATGCACGCATCCAGTTTAGAAAATAAATGATAAGAATATCATAAAAATAAAAATGTTGATAGTATTCTAGAATAATAAAAAAAAAAAGTTTAGCACAGTTTATTGGCCTTGATTATACCTGATATAAGGATTTTTGGGTCACCATTTAAACCTGGAAGAAGCATGTGTCTCCTGTAATCAGATTACAGGAGAGCAAGATATGTCAGTGTTAAACGTTGGCTGCGTAATAGCGCATGACGAAAGAGTAAAGTTCAAAAGAAATCCAGGAGAATATCTACAAGTCCATAAACAAACAGTCTCAAATGCTCAGCAATGTAAATCCAAATAATAGCTGACGATGAACTAAGGAACAGACAGGGCTTAAATACTAGAAAAGGGCAATTAAGGAGAAACAGAACAGGTGTGTGGATCTTGTTTTGTTGTTCTTGATGTTTCTCTCTTCTTGTGTTCAGGGGCCTGTGATCTCACACTGGATCCAAACACAGCAAACAAACACCTCGTTCTGTCTGAGGAGAACAGAAAGGTGACACATGTGAGAGAATATCAGTCATATCCTGATCATCCAGAGAGATTTGATGGTGCTCCTCAGGTTCTGTGTGTAGAGAGTCTGACTGGACGCTGTTACTGGGAGACTGAATGGAGCAGAGATTATGTTGATATATCAGTGTCATATAAAGGAGTCAACAGGAAAGGAGGGAGTGACTGTGTGTTTGGATACAATGTCAAATCCTGGAGTCTGATCTGCTCTAATAACAGATTCACTGTCCGTCACAATAATACCAGCACTGTTATACCTGCTGTCTGTTCATCCTCTAATAGAGCAGGAATGTATCTGGACGTGTCGGCCGGCTCTCTGTCCTTCTACAGCGTCTCTGACACACACACACTCACACACTTACACACACTCAACACTACATTCACTGAACCCCTCTGTGCTGGGTTTAGGGTTGATCCTGATTCTTCAGTGTCTCTGTGTGATATTAAACGATAGAGAGACTCTCTGTAAATCCTCTTTCTGATGTTCACATGCACACAAACTCATCAAATCTCACATAGTTACATTTGTATTCATTCATTTTTAATCAGTTTGTCATTGTCCTCCAGAAGTTATAAATCTAGATCAGACACACTGTTCTGAATCTTTAATAAACACAGTAATAAGGTATCTTTAATATCTATATTGTAAACTGATCATCAAATGTAATAAAAGCACATTAGTGACTCATTGAATGATGAAGTGGTGTCTGAATCTCTGATGTGAACTGATGACAGTATGAATAATCATGAATGTGATTGAGATCAGCAGAATGAAACAGAGGCTGAATTGACTCAGAATGCTTTATTGTTCTGTCTGCGCTGATTTAACACTCGATTCACTAAATGAATTCTGTACAAACACTCACAGTATCGCTGCTGAACACAGTTGATCTGGCTGTGATTCCAGTCTTTCAGGAGCTTCAGAGCTTCAATCTGCTGCTTGATCTAGAAAATCTTCATCAGCATCTCTTCTTCTGAAATGATGGTCTTTTCTGCTTTATTAGGTCTCCACGAGCACAACAGCTTTATATGACAGGAGCGACACAGCAGCCTCTGAGCCTCAGCTCGCACTCAGATATCTCTAGAAATAACATTCAGTTTCATTCAGAAATCTGCATTAATATAGTGCTTTATATGCAATCAGAAACTAGTCTTTAACACCTTATATGAGGCTCTTACTCTAAAAGGTTTGAGTTACAAAGAGAATCACTATTTCTGTAATATATTTTTGTGTTAATTTAAATCAGCCCAGACCCCAACAGCTTAAAAGGGTTAATTATTTAATGACTTCTAACTACACTTAAAAAGAGTTCAGTGGAGCTTACGAGCACAGCTATCTAACAGTGCTTTTAGAAAACCCAGTCCTGACCAGTAATGTGAAGCTGGTAAAGCTGATTTAGGAGTAGTTTAATCAGATCTTGAGAGATTTAAAGTCTTCTTTCATCTTCAGCTGATTTCATCTACGGCTGTGTCTGAAGTCAAATTCTCTTTCATTCAGTGATTCTGCTTGTTAACAGCAGCTGTTCATCCCTAATGATCAATTATCATTTAATTAATCACAGAATCATCTCATTAACTCCAGCACTGACTGAGTCTTACTCGAACACTCTGTAGTGTGCACACTTATAAGTGTTCATCTGAAACTGAGGACTTTGCTGTGAGGTTTAAAGGGTTAAACAGGCAAGAGGAAAAAACAGCATGAAACGTGTTTTAAAAGTACAAAACTGTAATTGATGGCAACAAACTGTAGAAAAACTAATTTACTGGCAACTGCTGCAGTAGATTACCGTAAAATCAAGAAAAAACAGTAATAAACTGTAATGCAGTCAGATTTACTAAACAAAACAAGTTAATTTGACTGAAATATTAGTGAAAGTTCACAGAAAAAAAAGTTATACAAAGTCATGAACTGATAAGGAAAATGAATATGAAACAGAGCTGTATTGATGTGTTTTCTGTTAGTTTAATTCATTAGTTTTGTGCTGAAGACTAGAGCCTGTGCTTCAGTCGATGATGGACCACAAACACTGATGTTCTGCTGAGTGTTGCTTTATTTAAAGACAGTAACTGTGGAGCTGCTGATACACTAATGATCTCTTTACTGAGTACTTCAGCACATACACGTGTGCTATTGCTAGCTAACGATCTGTGAGGGAGCTGGATCTCCTTCAGGAGCAGCTGATGAGGCCAGACTGATAAAAACAGAGGAAACGCTGTGACTGAGGTCCGTCAGAGAGGAGCTGATGCCTCAGACGAGAGAGAGCTGCTGGCGAGAACATCCTCCAGTTTGACAAACACAAGCACGAGGCTCCTTGAGAAAGACATGAGCTCCAGCAGATCTCTGATGAAGAACCTGCAGCTGGAGAGAGACACAAGAGCAGTTCTGCTCACAGCTCTGGAGAAATGCTGTTGTTCACTGCAACTGTTTAGCATGTGAAATGCCATGTAATATTTATAATCCTCAGCTCTTATATGAATAATTGCTGCTCTGTTTGAGGAGACCGCAGCACCAGACGTCTCTCCACATGCAGGACACTTTCTTTTGAGGAATGAGTCAAAGCTAGTGAGGCTGTATTGCACCTGACATGATGAAATTATTCAAATGTTGTGTTGAATCAATTCTCATTTGACAATTATTTATCCATCTTTCCAGAAGATCTCTCTTCTTCAGGAAACACTACATCTAGTGTCCAACAGAGAGCGAGACTCACCTGCTAAACCTGAGATCTGTGGGTCTAAAAAACTCTTAAGTCTTATTTTGTTTCTCCCACAATTCATCCGTAAGAAGCCTTATGGCAGCAGAAGGTCTTCAGATTCATAAAGTCATGGCATGCATTCAGTATTTTTGTCTTGTTTTCCAGAACAAATATCTAAATATACTTCAATCAAGACACATTTAGTGGAGATGCAGAAGTAAATATATCTTGTTTTCTGAAGCGAGTTTCTGCTTGAAACGAGAGCAAATATCTGTCAGTGGGGCTGAAAACCGTTTTCATGTTGAATTAAGTAGATTTTTCTGATGTTCGTTCATGTTTTAATCATAGACTCACTTCATTTTCTCAGAAAACAAGACTTCTTATCTAGCACTTTACTTCTCAGGTAAATGCATCTTTTTCTTCTAAAGTCTTTAGACATTTTCACTGGAAAACAAGAGAAATACTGCAGAAGTGCTTTACCTTTAGAAGTAATTGACCTTCATAAACCTGTCTGCAGTATCTGTATCATGAATGCAGTTGTCAGTTTTTCTGTCTTTATTGTCTGTTCATATCTAGACTTTCTGAGATGTTTTCAGTGTATTTTAGAGCGTCGTCCTCTGCGCTTCATTCTTCAGTGTCCAGCGCCTCTGCAACACACATCTCAAAGCAGGAGCGATTATTGTGTGGCTCAATGTCTGTCCCGTCATTAAAAACCTGTGTTCCTTTGTCTTTTATTTCAACACAATCCGGCATGGCAGCCCATCCTCAGCCTCCTGGCTGTGAGCCTGATGTCCGTCAGTGGACGTGTTCCCATCAGCAGAGGATCTGGATGAAGACAGAGCTGGAATCCATGGCTCTGTGGCTGGGCTCAGCTCCTGTGAGTACGAAGACAGAGCTGATAGACACCAGCTCAGATCGGCGTCCCTCAAGTGTTTCAGCTTCATCCACCTCTCGTTTTGAAGCTGGAGATGACACTTGATGGCTGGACGGAGAAACAGCTCTACTCTACTCTGAACAGGTCTCGTCTGCAGGAGCTGCTGGAGGCTCATGGAAATCAGCTGATGGAAATTATGCTCCTGAAATATGAAGATGCTCACTTGGCCGACCTCCTCAGTTGCCAAAAATGTCCTGGATTCGGAGGCTGGAAAATATGTCCAGAGAAGCATGATGGGATTCCTGCGTAAGGAGACACAGCCTGCTCTCTCTGGTGAGGACGGATGAAGAATAAATGAAGACAGAATAATATATTGTGTAGGCCCAGTGAAACACAGGGAAGCTTTGGGCAGGCTTTACCTTCAGACTAAGGATGCTCATATTAACCGGTTTACCGTTAACGGACTAATTTTGACCGTTTCCACAACCAGTTAAACGGTTTAAAAAGTCATTTATTTATTTTTTAGTAATTTTTCTAAATATTTCAAAACATTTGCTGCATAGTTAAAATACACTACACATACAAAATAAAATTGCATTTTGCGAAAAAAGCAGCGTATAAGCTATTTATATTGCCATTTCACCTGACCTAATTTGAACATACTGGTAAATAGATATGCTAGAAACTATAAACAAACAGCCCCTCCCACTACATGTTATTTTAGTTCCCCTCACTCCACAACCAATCCTTTCAATGTGTCTGTACCTTCACCTTTTCTGTTCTTGTATTATCCTTTATCCCTTCCTGTCCTAACTTTTACTATTTTGAACAATGACTTAAACCTTGCGTAACGGAACTTCTCCTGTTTATTGCCATCTTATTATAAATCACTTGTTGTATTCCACAACTGTAAGTCGCTTTGGATAAAAGCGTCTGCCAAATGAAGAACAGAACAGAACAAGAATGGAAAATATAAGCAGCTATATAAACGACAAGGCCAAAGAAATTCATCTAAAGTGAAACTGAAACGGCGTTGTGTTCACATACAAACGGCACAAATCCAAATGTTTCCATTTTCACGATTGTATTTGATTCATTACGTAAACCTGGTTTTGTTCTTCACTCACGTTCCAATATCCACATAAAACACTGCGCAGCTCAGATTGTACTACAGAGCAGTGTGGTGTTTCATATTTTTGGCTGACTGTATTTTATGATGATAATGAACAGGCTGCGATGTCAAGTTAGCAATGCTAGAACTAGAATCAGAATCAGCTAGAAATCATCTGCACTACAAAATATCAGAAAACTTTCAGAAATTCTGCATCACCTTATTTAAGCCCAACATTTTTTCAGATCAACTGATCAAACCCCTTCCATAAATCATCATCATTTTATTATGAGAAACAATGAGAAGCTGCAAACGATCACACATAACTTAACCTTAATTAACCTTAATTAAGAAATACCTGAACTATTCATTGCTTGTCACAGTAGTTGCTAATTTATGTCAGTTAATTTACAGAATCTGATGTGGCTAAAGCTGTAAGCAGGAGAGAATAAAACAGCTGGATTATATTCACAAGAGAGGGAACTCTGCTGACAATGCTGCTGTTATGGAGTCAGGAAAGGGGAACGAGTGCCATTTAAAGCAGCAGCTGAAGATTTCATGCATTGTGTCTTCTGTCAAGGATGTTTTACAAGAAAGATCCTGTGGCGACATATGTGTACTTGTAGACTTCAACCTCGATCAGTCCCTCCAAACCAGAAGAAAGCTGTGTTCAGCACTTGTTCAACAAAGCTAAAGAAGAAACAGTGTGTGTGAGAATTGGGAATATTGATTCACAATGCTAAGAGATTCTCCTCATAAAAACAATAGAAGATTGTGTAAATTCAAAGAAGTACATGGAGACTGTCAAAGCTGTCAAGTAAACATGTGGGAATGACAGTGAAACCGACACGTTCATGATTCCATCACTTGCAAACAAGCTTGAGAATCCCTTGATTAAAGTAAACAGACTCTTAAAAGCCCACGGCTTCATCTCAAACAACTAACAGCTTGTGAAGAAAGAGATTGAGTTTCAAGACGTCCATCAGGAAAATGAGACGATCTCAGCTACAGCATTGAGGAACATCACTCTCTGCCCTTTACTGAAGACGTCCAAACATGCACGCATCCAGCATCTCAGTCGAGTGCAGGAGAAGTGGCTCAAATCACTCTCTGAAAGTCCCTCTGCTGCAGTCTGGATGGAGCTGCCACAGGTTTGTGTAGTCCAGACGCTTCTCTTTAACCGGTGCAGGGAAGGAGAGGTGCGTTTTCATCAAGAGACTGATCTGCATGAGGATGTGGACTGGTGCTATCTGAAGCAGGAAAACACCAGGATTATCAGCAGGGGAAAGCATGGTCCATCAGCTCCAGAACTGCTGTGTGTCTCAGATCTCCTTGTTAAGCAGAGAGAGTCTCATGTGGATCTAAAAGACAGCTGTTATATGTTTGCCAGAGCAGAAGCCTCTGTGGCTCTGCAGTGTCACCAACATCTAGCGGACTGTGAAAGCGTGCTGCAACCCTTTCAACAGAGCTGAATATGACAGACACAGAGATGCAGCAGCTGACAAAGGTTCTCGGACTCGACATGAGAATCCATCGACTCCCTGAGAAAACCCTGCAACCCGACAAGATCAGCAAAGACCTGACGGATCTCAAACAAAGACGATCAGCTGAGCTCCATGACAAGAACTTGGTGAAATCGGATTAGATCCTGATGGGGTGTTATTTTAATTAAATTGTTTTTGTCTTTCTGCATTTCCCATGTATTCTTTTTCACTAAATCACATTGTTAAGCTGCTTTTTCTTTGACCTCCACAGATGAAGTTGTGGAAAGTGATGAGGAAGACAGGAGCATACAGGAGGAACACTGTTCTTCTGCTGTTAATGGTTTGTATTACTATCAAAATACTACAGTTTGCAGTTTGTCTCTGATAGTTTTCAGTCAGGAGGAGACATGAGACATGACTGCAGAAACATTGCTCCAGCATCACGTGCAGCGGCAGAATTGCTCTCATTACAGTGTGTCGACTGAGTTCATCCAATCTGCACATGGACTTACTGATCAGACAATGATTTGAACAAAATCTAACATTATTCATGCTGTACATCAGTAAAACTGACGCGTAATTCCAGGACAGTCCTGCTTTTAGTGTGGCTCTGTTATGTTTTCAGGTTGAACACTTTTAGCTGCTCCGGTCAAGTGAACTTCATGAGCTCTTGTCACTTGCTTCTTTGTGACGACACGTTGTTGTGCAATCATCATTATCAGCAATATCAGTCAACAGACAATAAAATCATCATCAAATATCCCTCATTCAAATTTTTTACTGCAACACACAGCAGATATTACAGAAACACACAGTCAGATCATTAACAGACACACACCAGACGATATCTACAAACAACATCAACATTGTGACCGTGGACTGTAAATTATCTCTATGTGTTCGTAAATACATCAGTAATCTGCAGTGACAGTTTAGACTTAGGGCCTCAGAAATAAACTTTACACCAGCGTCCTGAAGGTCATTGTTATCAGATCCAGCTCTCTCGGACAGAGTGAGACTGTTGAGCTGAAGACCAATTCACAATGCTGATCTGAGAGATACAGCCGAAAATCTAGAGATTAAAGAAAAATGTAAGAAATAACCAAACAATAAAGACATGTTCCGGAGGGTTGCCAGTTTAAAACAAGTTTTGTCTGTATGAATAAGAGATGAGAGGGAATGTTTATGGAAATCCAAGGTTTGAGCCTGAGCATTGAGACATATGCAACTAAGACTGTACAATAAACTATGTCCTTTTTTACCCTCATCACTTCGTCTCTGCTTCTGCTCTTCACTGGCTTTACTCAGGGTAAACTATTGTGAGGGGGGGGGGGGGGGGGGGGGGGGGGTAGAAGACTATTAAACACTCGTTTGGGTACAAGACAAGACTGCTGTAAAGAGGTTTGTGGGTATCACACAGCTGCCGACTAGTGGTTCTGTTACTAGAAAAAAGGGGATATTTTGAAAGGATCTGGGAGTCTAGGGGGATCTTATTATATGGCATGGAGTCTCGGTCTACCAGAATCAAGCTGCTAAAAGACTATTTTCTACGTTCTTCTACTTCCTCCTGATCACTTCTGAAGCAGAACAGCAGCGGTGAGCAATGAGGTGACAAGGAGAGAGATGCAATGACAGCCAATCAAAACAGTGGACATTTATCATAAACCGATTTCTGACATCAGCTCAGAATGAGGCTGGAAAATTCTGTTTCACATCAGTGACTGTGCAAAAATATCAACATTCTGAAATCAAGATACATTTACTTGAGAAGCAAAATTACTTAAGATATAAAGTCTTGTTTTCTGGAAAACAAAGTAAACATTTTGTTTTGACAAGACAAAATATCTGCCATTGGGCAAGAAAAATAATCTTGTTTTCCCTTTGAATTATTAAGATTATTTTTCTTACCTCATTGGCAGATATTTTTTCTTTTTTTAAACAAAAACTAACAAATCTTTGATACATTTTTCAGAAAACAAGATTTAAAATCTTAAATCATTTTGCTTCTCAAGTAAATTTATCTTGATTCAGGAATGTTTAGATGTATTTTTGTAGTATTTTGTCTTGTTTTCTAGAACAAATGAGCAGCAGTAAATCTCAAGACTGTATGCATGTGCTTACGTTTTACTGTATGCTACACAGCACTACATGATATTTTAGACCATATTTCACTGTATTCTTGCCATAAAATAAAGAAAAGAAAAGGGGGGTTTACTTTACATCGGAGCATTACAAGTGGTCGCCTGTACATTGCATGGATTTATATGCTAAATGTACGTTGGCCAAGAGAGCTCAACATGCTGCAACTGTAGAAAACACATTCAAAGAGAAAAAACACCAGCAAATTAAGAAAACAACTTTTGTTTTTCATGCTGTTAAGAAGATCAACAGCCACAAACACGCTGCAGAGTTTCAGGAATTACATCTGCAGGATTCACTCGATATTTCAGTGATTGACAGTGATGGACGGACAAAAATATAATCTGTGGAAATAGATGTGCGTTAAGGCTCAAGGAGCTCACTAATTTCAGAAGCACCTCAATGATTTAATTCTAGAAGCGGCCCTGATCTGCAGTCAGAAACACTCATCAGCATCAGACGCTCTCCGTATGAAAGAGCAGCGATTCACACCTTTGTATTTTTAGCCCAACAATGAAGCTTATGGTGACTGAACTGCCCCAATCCCCAAACCGTCTGACTGGAATCAAACAAATGTACATTCAGTCACACTGCTGCAGAATATTTGTTGCTCAGTGTGAAATGGACATGCTCTATCTAAAAGAAGAACAATTAAGTTGAAACATCAATCAGTGTGTTTCAGAACTGCAGAATTCACAGAGATATCTGCATTAATCCAAGAAATAAGTAAATGAGAAGAACAAGCAAGTTTGTTGGGGATTTGAACACGTGCCGCTGACATTGTTGACCAGCGCTCGAGCACTAGAATACTGATGAACTTTTCCTGAAACGCCCAGAAGAAGCTTTTCCAGCAGTGTGTTCCCAAGAGAGAAGCTCTTCATTCCTCTCACTTCACAATCATAAAGATCATCAGTGGCGTCATGCACATCATAGTTTTGAGCTGACAGTTCTGCGCTGACTGTGAGATCTGATGCTCTAGTGCTGGATTTGTGTTTATTATAGTGTTAAAATCCTGATCTTATATATAGACCTAGTTTTTATAATGAACATTTTGATGAGGAAAACACTGAAAATGTTGAACATATTTGAAATTATTTCTGTGTTAGTTCTGTGGAAACTAATGTTGTGAATCAGGGCTTGTTCTCTTTAGTCATTCACAGAAATGCGTCATATCTGAGTTTGCAAAAGTCATTTTTACAAAAGGCTGACATGTAAATGGATATGAATAATTCATGTACGTGTGTGACCTGCTGAAATGTAAGTTTTAATCTTTTATTTGTGACATTAATGTGGTCATAATGCTGACAGTAAATATGTCAGAAAACTTCTCCGGTTACGTATGTAACCATGGCTCTCTGAGTAGGGAACGAGACACTGCGTCCTCTAGGGGTCGCTATGGGGGGGAACGCCTCGATGTGACCCGTGTCTGAAGCATACATCTAAAAACACCAACAACACGTTGGCCGGCGACAGCCTATGTCATCACTACCGGTGCGACCATAGTATAAAGAGGTGCCGGGAGAACACATCATCCGATTCTTCGTTTGAAGCTTGCGTCCGAAGCATGGTAGGGAAACTAGAGGACGCAGTGTCTCGTTCCCTACTCAGGGAACCATGGTTACATAAGTAACAGGAGACGTTCCTTTTCGTGGAACTTCGAACTGCGTCCTCTCGGGGTCGCTATGGGGAACGGTATACCCACGCCACCATGCTGAGGGAAGTGCATGCCAGAACCATGGCGAGCACTAAGTACCAACTCTACCATAGCTTTGCAATGGGAGTTGCCCCTGGGACGTTAGATGGGTGTCAGTGACATTATCCCCTACGGTCAAAGGCCTAAGCTACATACCCCAAAAAACTTACCTATTAGGGCCAGGATGGCCAAGGTAGAGTCAAAAAACAAAAAAAAAAAAAGGGCTTGGAATCAGAGAAGAGAATCTTTAAGGGTATTTTGAGCCGGATCCTGTTCCGGAAAATGTCAGATTTTGGATTTTTGCGTTCCGGTATTTGTTTTTAAAGATCCGGCATTAACAAGTGCATTAGATCGTGACAGTGCGTGCGTGCATATACGAGACAGAGCGATTGCGGGTTTATGTAGATGTATTTGGAGCATGATTTGTAGATTATGTATCGGTCCTCAACATATTATTGACCAATCAGCTTTCTTAAATTCAAACTTGATCTGGGAGGGGGCTGCTTAACCCACTCGCTCCTCTTGTGAGCGCGGAAAAAAAAACAAAACAAAAAAAAAACCTTTGAAAGAGAGTGTAATAATACCAGAAATAATACCAAATAAAGTTAAATATTATAATGTATAAACATTATAAACACTATAATCATAGCCTAGTTCCCCTCACTCCAAAACAAATCATTTAAATGTAAATGCAGAACAGATCAAGAATGAAAAAAAATATATATAAAGCTAAAGAAGGTATACAGAACAGATCAAGAATGAAAAAAATATAAAGCTAAAGAAGCCAAAACAAAGCGAAACTGAAAGTATTGTTGGTCTCACGTACCTCTCTCATTCGGCACAAATCCAGTGTAAATTTTATTTAAATTCTATTATTTATAATGTAAACTAGGCTTCATGCGCATTCGCATATCGATGAAAAAATCATCCTCTTCACATGCGCAAAAATGCGCTTGGCATAACAGCAGCTGTAGACCGGTTGTAAGGACTCTTTATATTGATATGTTTGGCTGACTGTATTTTATTATGATAATGAACAGACTGCGATGGCAAGTTTGAATGGCTAGAATATGTGGTGTGTGGGTACCATAAAATACTCCGTAATTTTTGGTCATACAGATAAGAGTAAGACAACCCGCAAAGTGTTAAAAAATAATTATTAATAATAATAAAAATGAATACTAGATTCTCTATTCTTTTTTAATTCTATTTCTTTTCTTTTTATTTATTTTACAATTAACAAAAGCAAAAAAGGCCTCTAACACTAGCTTGCTCTATTCTTTTTCTATTCTATCTGTTTTCTTTATTGATTAAGCCTATATAATTACAAAAATCCTTGCTACGTGTACTACGTTAAGCTGAGACTTGTTATAGCACTTGCGTATCATTGCTCTTTTGTTGATTTTGATTGCTTCCATTGTCCTCATTTGTAAGTCGCTTTGGATAAAAGCGTCTGCTAAATGACTAAATGTAAATGTTTACTTTTATGTTTGCACACTTGCAATAAAAAGAACATTTGTGTTTTTGTAATTAAGCAAACAAAAAGGATGCGCGTTCTGTCATCTCGGTTTCCTTTCAGTGAACTTGTTTGCGGATTGCCGCACCTCACATCTGTTTTATATCTGTTAATTATTTATGTCAGATATATTTCGCATATTTATACCTTTTCAATATAGATTATGATTGTATTTTATTTTTATGGAAAAAAAATTTGATTTTGTAACTTACATATATTTGCCTTAATCATCCTGGCAACCCATTTTTGACACAGGATTTGAAAACCTAGGCTGTATAGTTAGGTCCATGCAGAAACTTGTGAACGATGCTCTTATAGTTGTGTCATCACCATTTAATGACGTCAATGTTCCAGGAAAACTGAAGTTGTATTGTCAGTGTCGGTCATGGCACCTTTTTACTGCTGATTTTGATCCGGCAATGTTTCATTTACAAATTAAGCACTGGATACGACCAAGGGCCTAGAATCGTACTAGGTCTTGGCCTGTCACCCAGGGGGCTACCGCTTGCTCTGCATGAGCTTGCTGAAGGAACTGTCTCAACAGACCCCTAGTAGCAACACCCTGTTAAAGTAGGTATCACTGAGGATACATAGGTAGAGTGCTGTCCAAGATGGAACTGGGGCCTGACTGACTCAAAGAAAAGGCACGAAGCTGCAGCGTGTAGCCCCTACTATACAGGATTTTAGGAAGAACGCAAAATGCTTGATGTGTGAACTTACCACAGCGTGGATTTTAGGAAGTGCACAGGGACTTCGCGTGCGCACTTACCAAAACATGGATTTTAAAGAAACATAAATGGCGCATCCCAAGAACAATACGTCTGAGAAGTCACCAACTCATCCTCATAGTATGATGCTGGAATGGCTAGCAGTAAGTTAACGAGCTGTAGGATATCAGACCGAATCAGACAATCTAAGATTTGGTCAAAACCGAGTTGAGGCACGATGAGTCACAAAAATTCCACTGAGGCCCAAGACAACAGGATGTCATAAATCAGACCCCAGCCTCTCTGAAGCAAGCCTAAACCTAAGACCCTGTCACAGAACAGTTTTCAACATTAACACAAAAGAGCACATTGACAATTCCAAGGAGATTGTAAATTTTGGGGCAAGTTAGCAAGAATAATGGTCAAAAGAGATGACCACATGACTATCACACGATAGTAACTACAATCACAAGCTCCTCGTAAATTGACTTCCCCCACTTTACGACAAGAACAGAGAGACTAAAATTCCTTAGACATTTTAATCTCTGGTCTTCATACATTCACAGAATGGCACGGAAACTGCCTTTCCATGCACCTAAATGACACTAAAAGGACTCAAGCAACTAACCATTGCTATATATATAACCCCATATCATGTATCTAACCCACATGTTTAACAATCATGTTTTAATCATTTATTGTGTATGTATTGTTAATAACTATTGAATAGCTTAATGGGTCATATTCATGCTTGTTATGTCGTGAGTTTGAATTTTTCTTTTTTTTTTTGTTTGTGTTTTTGGTAGCTTGAATCGTTTCTCCCAGTCAATTCTTGGTCATATGTATCATATCCTCGTGATAGAAATCATGTCCAAAATCATACTCTACCAGAGCGGGAAAAACGCAGGTCATGTGAATGATGAGATAACAGTTGATTTATGAATGGGAAGGAGAAACATTGCAACACCCCGAGCTACAATTGGTCAAAACACCATTTGGGTGTGTTAAACAGCCTGGTTTAAATACTAAAAACACCATCAAATGCGATTTTGGTCTTTTGCCTTTGCCTTTTGCGGGTCTGAACTTGTGTCTAGCTTTTAGCCACGGCTTAGCTGTTCACTCTAGTCATGCTTCTTTAGTTGGAGCGTGCTCTGGCTTACACGCCAGCTTCTCTAAAACCATGAGGAGAAACGCCACCTGTTCTCATCAAACTTTACATCTATTTCTATTTCTTTAGTTTGTTTTATTTTCCGTTGAGAGTTTCGTGTTCTGAGTTAAGCCTAACGCCACATCTCCCAGAAGAGTGCTGTCTACCCTTCAACTGCAGACCACAGCTCCGCGTCGCCAGCCAACGCCCAACCACTGGCTTCCCAAGACTAAACCTCCAGCCAATCAGAAAAGCGGGAAAACCCTTTCGGCAACCAGACAAGGAAGGGAACCCCGACACTGGAAAGCCAGACCTCCAGATTTCTAAACTGAAATGGTGCAGTTAATCTAAATTTTAACCCTCGCACTGAGTTCCTCAATGAGGTTAATTAAGTGATTGATGGTTGTTCAGATTTATGCAATTGCACATATTGCTGTAAACATGGGATTTCACATTTTCATTTTCTTAAACTAATTATTTTCCTCACTTTCTCTCTTTCTGCAACTTGTGTGTGAATGCGTGTGTTAGATTAGTTTATATGTCTTAGATTTATCCAATAAAGCCTTATTTATACTGAAAAGAGAAGTATCTCGTGTTTTGCGCTCACAAGTTAATGTCTTAAACTGCATCTTGTTACATGTGCTAATTAATAGAGTTTTCACTATATTTTGGATATAAATAACCATTGCAGAATTGATGTCATACGGCTCGTTCACTAAATCGCTGGCCGTCTCAGTGATCAGCCGTAAAACAGCGATTCTGTCCTATTTCCCTTACATATTATTGGTGGAGTTCCTTTTAAAATCTTAAATGATTCCCTTTGAGCTAAATTATTGACCTGTTTCCCTTACGGTTATTGGTGGAGAATTGCGGGGCAGATTAACCTAAATTTTGAGCAAAAAGCCAAGTTATTTCATATGTCCATTGCTGCGGATGAAATATGAGAAGCGTCTGTTGAAGACTGGTGTGTGTGTGTGTGTGACGTAAGCAGCGCGCGACCGCTTGAATGAATGAACACAGAGAAGGCTGTAACTCGAGTCCGACTCTTCATTAGTAAACTGCAGTAAGTGTAACTTCAAGTTAACATCTGAGATCGTACAATAAGGTAGAAATTGAGCGTGTTCCTCATTTTTGTAATGCCTTGTTTTATAGCTGAATTGATTTCATTGCGTGTCCCAGTGTTTCAATCGCTATTCTCTCTGAATCTCAGTCACCGTTAGCTGAACGGAGCTAAACTGCAGTAGTTAAAAGGGAAATAAATAGGTGGATAAATAATAGTTTGAGCGTGTTCCTCAATCTATTTATCAAAACCTTATTATTCATAGTTTGATTTGCCAATGCGTGTCCCATTGTTATGCCATGCTATTCGATTCCCTGAGTTAAACATTACGAGATAATGTTTGTCTGCCTGTGTCTGTTCACAAAGTAAATTTAATTTCGCTTAACACGGCGTGTAAGTGAATATTAACTTTGCAACAACAGCGAAGAAACCCTGTTGTTTAAGTGTCCAGAGAAACTGGCACAGAGATTTAAAGATCTGCTGAGATCGTTATCACTGTTTCTCCTAACTCTGCAGCACAAAGCTGCTATTTGAATAAAGTTAAATCTAACTCCGAACGAACCGAGAGTTTAAGCGCCACATCGCAAAACCAACCAAAAGCGGTGTTGTTATTTGTACAGTGTTGAAATGCGCCGATATTTCGTGTAATATGCTTAACTGTACTTGTAATGCAACTATTCACATGCTAGCCACTAGAGCTTGATTTGGTTGCCATAGTTACGATCGTGACACGGAAGTCTGAACCTACTTCCGAAGCAACTCTGAACTGCGCACGCGCAGCACAGCAACGCTATTGTAAACAAACCCCACGGGTGGCTAAGCTAACGAAACAGTTGTTTACATTGAAGTCTATGCTAAAGCCTTTAGCCTCAAAGGTTAGCAGTTAGCATTAACATCCAGTGGTTGAATTCAGTGTCTGTTGGGCAACGATAAAGTGATTTAACCCTTTAAACATCTAAACTAATACACCTGTTGGTCTCTTTCTCTCTCTTATTCCTCCCTTTCCTCACTTCTTACCACTTTATCTTATTTTACTAGAAAGGGAAATACTAACTCACAATTATTAATTGTGCCAAATTCAAATTTAATTAAAACATTAAATTTATTTGGAATCATTCAAATTTCCCCCTCAGATCATTTCATATGATCATTATTTCTAGTATTCCCTCTTATGCCTAATCATCTTAGGTACGAATAAGCCTTGAACTTTAAAGTTTAATAAACTTATTCTACCTAATTGATTTTATTACCTATCAATAAATTCTATAAAGACTTATACTTGGTCATTATTTTATTGCGTTTTACCTCTTTCCTTCCTGTTCGGCTATACACTTAGCCATTATTGTTTTATTTTGATTTCCTTCTTTATTTAATTTCCTTTTTACTTACTTTGCCCATTTATTACTTTTAATTTTACTTTACTTACCATTCTTTTTCCTCTGGAGATCCTAGCTTGGGAACGACACACCCAAGCCCTAATATGAGACAGTGTTATCCCTCTCTACGAGTTCAAATAAATTAGAAAGACAACGTTCTTTCCCTCAAATTTTATTTTGTTTGATTAGTTGTGCAGCAACTAAAAAAACAACAACAACACTATTCTACTCGTAGTTGGGCATAACAGCAACAAAGCCTGCTAGTGGCCGCCCCCCCCGATCACTCCGGTTAGAGTAACTTCCTGAGCCCTCCGTTCTTTCTCCTGTCACCTCCTGCTTTCTTTCCTCTTTACTCTTCACATGTGTAGGGACCTGTAAGAACCATCAATCAATCCTATGTTAATGAAATACATAATCTTGTTGAAAAGACGAATCATCCGTATGAATTTGATTGTAATCAACCCCTCTTTCATTCTTCCTAACCTCGCTACATTTGGAAACGCAATCCAAATTTTAGTATCTCATCCAACGCTGAGATCAATTTAATAGAAATGTGTTGAACAACTGTCGCCTTCGCAGCCTCACTGGTGAGCGGCCCAACTGTAAGGTGTACTGTGTCAATCCTGTCAGACTAAGAAAAGAGATATCAACAATATTATTGCATTCTTTTGTCTAAAACAAAGATTTAATAATATTGTTTAACTTCTTGATAACCACATTCAATTGAAAAAAAAAAAATTCTCAACCAAAAAGGAATTGTTTTTTTTTTACTGAATTGTTTTTACCTTTTTCTCTCTTTTTCCTATTCCTCGTTAGAAGTGACGAAGTCTTTGCATCCCTAATCTACTTAGACACCTGAGACCAACACAATCATCACCACACTTCACTAGTGGGTCACAGTCACTGATACCACACTTAGTTGTCCCACCACACATAGGCTTCTACTCTACACAGATCTGTGTCAGTCTCTCTTCTCCCGGCGTGCCAAAATGCCGCAGACTGCAAACCCCATAGCCTATGGGGAAGATGTGAATACTTGGCTGAGAGGCATGACAGACAGCCTCACCCCCAAGACATTTGAACTGTTATTATTTTTAATAATAATCCTAATCCTGAGAAGATTCCTGACACAAGATTCAAGCCAGAACAACAACCACGAGGAGCTAGTCAAAATCACCAGCTCCCTAAGATACGCCTTCACAACCCAGCTGAAACTGAGCGACAAGCACATCACCCACCTTCAAGAGGAGCTGACACGTGCTCAACGCCGCATAGACAAGCTGGAAGTGAAAGTTCAAGATCAACTCAAAGCACCCAAAGAGAGGGAGCAGGAAACAACGGAACAAATTATGAAACTCCAAGCAGCCCTGGCAGCAGCACAGCTCGACCAACAACATTCAAAGGCTGTCCAGAAAAACCTGGTAAACAGACTCCAGTATGCCGAACAGATACTAGAGAAAGCCAAGAATCACATCAGAGACAAGAATGTTGAAATCAGTACCTTGAAAGACCACCTTGAAAGGTATAGAACTGAAATGGACAATCTGACCCAACAACTAGACGATACCAACGATGAGCTCTACATGGTCAGAAAAGAACTCAAAGATGCTTATGAGCTGAAACAAGAGCCAAGAAAATAGAAGCATCTCTCAGCCTCACCACTGCTGAGCAGAGCAGAGTCCCATATCCAAGAACCGGCATATGAAAGGCGCGAAGGGCCACAAACCAAAACCTCACCTGCCTTCGCCACAAAACCCTTTCCTGCCAACAAAATAAAACCACCCATCCAAGCAGACCTTGGAGCTGCACAAGGGATGACCATCAAAGACCTCAACAAGCTATCTAAAAACATCAGCAAGTTCAACCCAAACTCCGCAGAGGGCCACGACATCCAGGCCTACCTGCAAGATATCGAGTTTTATCTGGAAATGAGACCTCATGTGACTGACAGAGACAGGTTATACCTCCTAAGAGCCATATCAAGTCCTGAGGTACGAAACTTCCTAGATCGACAGCCCAGTCAAACAAAATCAAGCTACCAGCTACTTCGTGAGGTCCCGATTAAATAGTTTACAAACCCTGAGTCTGAACATGGACTGTTAACAGCCTTGGAGATCAAACAAGGTCGACAAGAAATTCCACAAGCTTACTACAACCGACTCCGACAAGCCTACTTTGGTGCACACAACGAACCTGACCTTGAAGAGGATGTGAACTTCAAAAGCCTCTTCCTAAGAAATCTGCACCCTGGAGTCAGCCACCATCTAGGCGTCATGGCCTGTCCACGCTCCATGACCATCCAACAGTTGCGTGACCTAACACAGAAGGCCTACAACAAGCAGAAGATGGCCTCAAAGAAAGGGAACAAAACATCCACACTCTTGAACTCTGTAACAAAAGACTCAAGCCTTGCACTGGACGACACCCAGTGGCATCACGACACCAGAGTCCTCCATCAAGAGCACAGAGAACGTGACCCCCATGTCCACGACAGCTTTCAGCCCAGCCGCTGGAAAAATCCATGGGAACAGCCACGCTCCTCAAGAAACCCAAAAGATAGGAACAACTGGAAACCTAACCAGACATCCAAAGGTAAACGCCTGACTCATCCAAGAGCAACTCGTGTGAGTAAGCGACAACAAAACCCACCTCAGCACCACTCAGACATGCACAGTGCTGAGTATGCAGAAGAGCAAGACAGCTTATCCTCAGACGACATGGAACAAGTCATGAGACAAATTAAAGATTTCCTTCAGGGAAAGCTGAACATGGATGACCACAAAGTAGAGTCATGCTCGCTGTGACCAGCGACAGAAAGGAAGGCCGGTGATCACCTGGTACACCACAACAGAGATGACAAGCACCTGTTCAACAACAACCCAGAACGAGCAAGTCTCTCACGGACAACTGTTGATGAAACTCTGAGGTACCAAAGAACAACACCTCAGTCACCCATCGCTCAATAACAAACTGTCAAATCAACTCCAAGAAACACATTCCTGTCTGTGCAACAACAACCACCCAAGCACAGAAGGTCAGAAAAGTCTGCCACAACCAGAAGGCATCAAAAGGGAAATGCAACATAGGAGACAAAGTTTACACCCCAGCTTCACACAGCCATGCCAAACTACCTCCAACTGTCTGCTAAAGAACTTCCTGCCTCGCTGGACTGACCCCCATTAGATCATGGACACGCCCTCATCCAAGCCAAGGATGCAGAGAGCCCGTCTTCACTGACATACAAGAAAAGGGGGGAGACAACACAGACTGAAACAGATCTGACCACACATACACTACACCATTAACACACACAACATTACCTAAACCAAAGGTAACCACATCTACTGATAACACACTCAACAAACATTTTCTTCCCACAAGTATAATACCCAAATTTTAGCGTAACAAAGTTACACATGCTCACCATGAAGAAACATGCAGCCACCCTCACAATAGGTAGAACACCTGACACCAAGTTAAGGTACATGACACACTAGCTGCACACGACATCCTAGCTCAACAGTAGTTGTAAGCCATGCTAGGAAAATCCACAGCAGCTTAGGTTTGTTTGTTCTTCTTTTACCTATCCTGATTCCTTCCTCTCTTTCCTTAGTAGGTGAAACACCTAGACACCCTGCAAGGGTCAAAGGTCTGATATTAGGATTGACTCACCACACCTAATATCCGCCAGTAATTCTAAAGCTGAATGGAAGCCAGAAAGCTCCATGCACGATATGTCAATTCATTTCATTGCAAATGATGTTACTAGGAAATTAACGGTAAACGTTTTAAATTAAGACAACATAGAAGAACCAAACAAAGTTATCCGCAAAAATTTGATTGACGAATCAACGTACGGAACCAAATTAGAACAATTTCCAGATTGAATTAAAACATATTTCAATTTACTAAACTATTTTGACTAATTGAACTTTACCACCTGTACCTAAATAACCTGTTGCCTGCACCAGTACAGTAACTGTCATGGAGGTGTCTTGTTGTTTGCTGTGGTTGTCTGCTTCTTTTGCCTTTGTTTCTCCAGCGCTCGCCGATGTCTTCAACTCAACACATCACCGATCGAAGGGGGGTATGTAGGATATCAGACCGAATCAGACAATCTAAGGTTTGGTCAAAACCGAGTTGAGGCACGAAGAGTCACAAAAATTCCACAGAGGCCCAAGACAACAGGATGTCATAAATCAGACCCCAGCCTCTCTGAAGCAAGCCTAAACCTAAGCCCCTGTCACAGAACAGTTTTCAACATTAACACAAAAGAACACATTGACAAGTCCAAGGAGATTGTAAAATTTTGGGGCAAGTTATCAAGAATAATGGTCAAAAGAGATGACCGCATGACTATCACACGAGAGTAACTACAGTCACAAGCTCCTCGTAAATTGACTTCCCCCACTTTACGACAAGAACAGAGAGACTAAAATCCCTTACAGACATTTTAATCTCTGGTCTACATACATTCACAGAATGGCACAGAAAATGCCTTTCCATGCACCTAAATGACACAAAAAGGACTCGAGCAACTAATCATTGCTATACATATAACCCCATATTATGTATGTAACCCACACGTTTAACCATCATGTCTTAATAATTTATTGTGTATGTATTGTTAATAACTATTGACGAGCTTAAGGGGTCATATTCATGTGTGTGTGTGTGTTTGAATCTTCTTGCTTGAAACTTTTCTTCCAATCAGTTCTTTGTCAAATGTATCATATTCTTATTATAATAAATCATGTCCAAAATGTATACTCTACTAGAGCGGGAAAAACGCAGGTCATGTGTATGATGAGATAACAGTTGATTTATGATTGGGAAGGAGAAACATTGCAACACCCAGAGCTACAATTGGTCAAAACACCATTTGGGGGTGTTAAACAGCCTGGTTTAAATACTATAAACACCATCAAACTTGGCCTTTTTTTTAGCCTTTTTCTGTGTCTGACTTTTTGTGTCTAGCTTTTAGCCATGCGGCTTTTAGCTTTTCACTTCTTGTCATGCTTCTTTAGTTTTGAGCGTGGTCTGGCTTACACGCAAGCTCCTCCAAAACCATGAGGAGAAAAGCCACCTAGTCTCGTCAAACTTTACATCTATTT
The DNA here is from genome assembly GCA_018155175.1 of Sinocyclocheilus anophthalmus. NCBI lineage: Eukaryota > Metazoa > Chordata > Actinopteri > Cypriniformes > Cyprinidae > Sinocyclocheilus > Sinocyclocheilus anophthalmus. Next base: position 110,800 of record JADLZN010011332.1, read on the forward strand.
CTATTTCTTTAGTTGGTTTTATTTTCCGTTGAGAGTTTCGTATTCTGAGTTAAGCCTAACGCCGCATCCTCCAGAAGAGTGCTGTCTACCCTTCAAATGCAGACCACAGCTCCGCGTCGCCAGCCAACGCCCAACTACTGGCTTCCCAAGACTGAACTTCCAGTCAATCAGAAAAGCGGGAAACCCCTTTTGGCAGACAAGGAAGGGAACCCCCGACACTGGAAAGCAAGTACCTCCAGATTTCTAAACCGAACTGGTGCAGTTAATCTAAATTTTAACCTCAATGAGGAACTCAATGCGAGGGTTAATTAAGTGATTGATGGCTGTTCAGATCTATACAATGGCACATATTGCTGTAATCTTGGATTTCACATTTTCATTCTCTTAAACTAAACTAATTATTTCCTCATTTTCTCTCTTTCTGCAAACTTGTGTGAATGCATGTGTTAGATTAGTTTATATGTCTAGATTTATTCAATAAAGCCTTATTTATATGGAAAAGAGAAGTATCTTGTGTTTTGTGCTCACCAGTTAATGTCTTAAACTGCCGATCTTATTACTGTGCTAATAAATAGTGTTTTCAATATACTTTGGATATTAATATCCATTGCAGAACTGATGTTATACGGCTCGTTCAATGAATCGCTGGCCTTCTCAGTGATCAGCTGTAAAACAGTGATACTGTCCTAATTCCCTTACATATTATTGGTGGAGATCCCTTTAAAATCTTAACGATCCCTTTGAAGCTAAATATGACCTGTTTCCCTACATGCTGAGGAAGCATAACACCCAGCTCTCAGCTGAGAGGAGGCTCGACCTACAGCATGTTCGTTAGAAATTCTGAAGGGTAAGCGTACTGCAAGCTTAGCCAAAAACTCAACGCATCAGGGAGGCAGAGGAAGGGCCTAGTTCGCCTGATGCTGCTGGTTCCAGGTGCTCTGGGAAAACAGAGAACTCAACTCTCACGTGAGAGGAGAACTACGAATTCAGAAAAGGGGTAGCGTGCTCATAGGCAAGGGGAGGGGAGCACTGCTAAAAACCACCACGGCCCACGGAATTAAACTCCTCTGAAGGGGAGAGACCTCGAACGGTCGGAAGGAAGCACCTTGCTCATAAATAACCCTCTACAGTGAGGGGAGCGATGCTGACTAAATTAAAGGCATTTTTTAATATGTATCAACAGAGACACACTAGTTGAGTGGAGCCCAAGGCGAGTACCGGGGCCTAAGCCAACTCAGAGAAAGAGAACGAGGCTGACAACGCGTAACCCTTAACATACAGGGTTTTAGAA
>JADLZN010011333.1:0-15363 GCA_018155175.1 Sinocyclocheilus anophthalmus
ACCACCTGACAGAACTGGAGAGGATCTGCAAGGAGGAATGGCAGTGGATCCCCAAATCCAGGTGTGAAAAATTGTTGCATCTTTCCCAAAAAGACTCATGGCTGTATTAGATTATTAAAAGGGTGCTTCTACTAAATACTGACAAAAGGGTCTGAATACTTAGGACCATGTAATATTTAAGTTTTTCTTTTTTAATAAACCTGCAAAATGTCAACAATTCTATGTTTGTTTTTTTGTCAATATGGGGTGCTGTGTGTACATTGAGGAACAAAAATTAACTTAAATGATTTTAGCAAATGGCTGCAATATAACAGATGACCAATGTTAAGGGATGGTCTGAATACTTTCCGTCACCCTGTGGTGGGTCAATAAGTCAGTTAATGTGCCTCCACAGTATGTGACACAATCAATGCTATTACTACTTCTGAATTATCTTTTTTGCCAACTTATTCATATATGGACTAGACACTAACCTACCATTCAGAGTTTGTGTTATTTTTTATTATACTTTTTTTTTTTTTTTTTTTTTTTTTTATTCAGCAAGGATGCATTAAATTCTATACAGATTACAGTAAAGCCTTCGGTTAAAAAGCTTTCCATTTTAAACAAATGCTGTTAGGAAAATGATCACTGATTCCACAAAAATATGAAGCAGCACAGCTGTTTTCAACATTGATAACACTAAGAAATGTTACTTGAGTGCCAAATCAGCATACTAGAGCGATTTCTAAAGGATCATGTGACACATAAGACTGAAGTAATGATGCTGAAATTCAGTTTTGCCCCACATCTTAATAAATTAATCATAAAATATATTACATTTCAAATGTATATTTTACAGTATTGCTGTTTTTTACTGTGTTTTTGATCAAATAATTGCAGCCTTTGGTGAGCATAAGAGACTTCTTTCAGCAATGTCCCCTTTAACACACAATGCTGTTCACAAGATTGGTGCTGAAATGGCAGAAAATCAAGTTGTGAAACCCTGTGCTTGCAGGAAACATGGTCCTCCGTGTGTGCGTGCATGCATGAATAATTATGTTTCTGATTCTCACCATGTTGTTCTGTCTCTGCTGGTCCTCCATCAGTGTGACCTGACTGACGGAGGGCAAGCCCACCACCACAGACTGAGGCAGAAAGAGAGGGACAGAGAGGAGGAGACGAGGACGGTTTAGAACAGCATGCACATTCCATCTCAAGCCGAGGAGAAATACAAATGGGGTGAGTGCACAGGGCCAAAGCCAGAGAGAGAGCAGGGCAGGGGAGAGAGGAGAGGGGGATGCACTGCTGCTTTACCTGCTGTTGCACGTTGCCATGCGTAACGGGGATGGGGCCCGGCGGTCTGTTGAGGAAGTTCTGATTGGGTGGGACCTGTCCAGGTTGCATCTGAACAACATTGCTCATCTGAGAAAAAGACCAGCGACAGTATTAAAGAACAAAGCACAAAAAGCACAATTAAAACACAAGTACACTTTAAGCTAATTTTTGTTTTGTTTCACTTAAGTATCCCAAAATGCTGTTCTTTTCATGAAGGTACATCTGTGCGAGAGTATGTTTTCATTATTGTACATTGTTGTTATGCTAGAGTTTACATGGCATGCACATTTTCAAGTGTGTGACTGTATAATTATTTTTGTATGTATGTGCACTCATGTTTGAAAACAATTGAATTTTTTTGGTCTAGGTTCAATACAAGTTAAGCTCAATCAACAACATTTGGCCCACATAAGTGTATCCTTTCTTAAAACAATCATTACTATTCAACTCGCCTTCTCTTATTTTTCGCCCTTAAAAAAACAATTTTATGTCTGTGTTCACATTGCACTTAAGGTAAAAATCTTGATAGAATTGTACAAGAAAAGGTTAGTTGTACTGTGTTTTGCCACATGTAAGTGTCATATGTTAAACACACTATTGATTACTACAACTACCTAACGTTATTATAATAATTCTGTTATAATTAATATACCTACATACATACATACACACCACCATGTTTGGACCATCCTCCCCCCCCCCACAGCTGTTCCATGGTGTGTGTGTGACACCCCCAACACTGCATTGTAGGGGGTGTTTTTACAAAGCCAGTCATACGAAGCAGTGGTGTTGGGTGGGGGCAGTCACAGACTGCGGGGGGGGGGTGGGAAAAAAAAAAAAGGGGGGGCATCATGGACACCTTGTGACCGCACCGATACAGAAGAGTCATTCAACACAAAAACAAACAAATAAACACCATTTAATACACAATGTCACTAAAAAGTGTGTGGTACATGGGGGGTGGAGACCAATGGGGTCCTGGAGGGCGCATTGGAAAGTTCTAATAGCTTTGAACCGAACCATACAGGGCCTTAAAATGACATTCCAAGAAGGAAGTTTGTTAGACGAAGCATCGAAAGGCATTGAGATATCTTTAATACGTTTTGGTACAGGCCTGCGAACTTTGGGCAAACAAACTTGAAAGTGCTCCTTTTCCCCATTTTATGGTCAACCATTGTCACATAATCAAACAAAACCCTATTCGATGTAATTGTTTTTCTGTAACGGCAAGGGATTTTCACCATTTACAGGGTTCGGTGTTTTAAATTGCCGTCCGAATCCAGAATGTCGTTTTTCTCCTCCCTTCTCCCCCGACCACCCTGTAAATCCGAATTACCTACCTGTTTTTTTGACAAACACCAAGGTTTTGTGGTGGATTTAATACATTCCCAAAAAGCAACATCCTTGATTTACAAACATGATTTATCACCCGCTTTCTCACAGGGCTGAAGATCTGAGACCAAAAGGAGAAAGAGAAATAAAAGCGCATTACATTTAAAATATGGGCCGTTATTTCCTGGCAGCACAGTGTGCAATACCATTTTAGACCCCTTAAACTGTCAACCCCCCCCCCCTCGCCTTTTTTAAGCAAGTAGTGCATGCAGGGCCTCATATCCAACTTTTAAATCTGTTGTTCAATTAGTATGACCTTTAGAATACAGATACTTCATAAGGTTGGTCGCTTTTAAAGAAGGTCTCAGAGCCATCACAAAATATGTAGCAAATGGGACTTTTTTCAAAGAATTAAGTACAAAAAGTTATAGAGTTAATTTACTGTAAGAAATGCCTATATCATTTTATTTTATGTATATAATATTTTACATATCAGTTTATCTCTAAAATTGGTATAAAATTATAGGGCTTATGTCTAATAATATTGTTCCAAATTGAAGTTATATGAAAAAAATACTTAGTTTTCCTGAGATTGGTAGTTAGTTGTAGCGGCCGTTATACAGCACACAGCCACCGGTGCCATCCACACTCCCCTGTGAATTTTTTTTTAATGCATTGGGTTTCTGTCACAAATGTGCTAGATTTCCTGCTGTCAATATTATTCATCCAAAACAACCACCAATATTATGGAATTCTGCGATCTTCAGACCTTTTCCAGGCTATGCTTTTTTCAAGACTATAAAAAGTTGCTCTAAAACTGTAATTAATTTTGTAAATATGAACCCTTGACACTTCTTCTGCGCCACTAAGGGGGGATTGAGACCGCCTAATAGTTGAGGAATTTAAGTACATTATCCATGGTGTAAACATGTCTTGTTCGTCTAGTTTTTCCTGAAATCGGTCTTTTCACAGGTGAATCTTGGGATTTCCAAAATTTATTGTGTCAGACTTTTTCTTCAATTTGATATATGAGTGCATTTGACTAAAAGATTTGATAGAGAAAAACCAGCATCAAACAACAATAATAAGACGCTCTTATTGTTATTCACAGTATGTACAGTTCACAAATACTATCTAATCCTAATCGCAGCTTCATTTGTGACTTACTTCTCATGTGGAAATAAGAGAAGCTCGCATTAATTATGTTCGCATTAAATTCTCTCCCCCTATGTTTAAATGACAGTCATTTGACATAAAATGGCAAGCCATAAACCATTTTTTCAATCTTCGATCGCGAGTTACTCCTGTCTGTCATATTTTGTAAACTCGGAGATGTTTAAAAGTAATTCATAACATACTAGTTGGTATATTACTGACTACATTACCAGTACATTATGAATTTTATTCTCATTATATTCCAAGCATCGTGCCAGTTTATTCACCTAGCATACAATCATGCAACCGCCTTGACGTGAGCACGCCCGTGTCCCCGACAAAACTCGCGATTCCTCCACAGATCGGAATAATCCTCTTCATCCATGTTGTGATTTGCGCTCATCTTGAGTTTTTTGCATCCTAGTGGTGTTCCCCATGTGAGAAATCAATTTACAATTCCGAATATGGGAGATAGACCTGTCCTCATATTCACCAGATTTTACTAACAGTGACCTATACCCATCCTCATGTGGTTAACCGTAAATGTATACATCAACAGTAAGTTTGCTTTGCTCCAGCTTCGGAAGTGACTCTTCCCGATTAATTTCTCCGCTGCGCTCGTAATTTTGTCCTCCTTGAATTCTCAGGTGAAAAATTGCCCTTTTTACAACACCCCTCTAAAAAAGTAGTGGATTTCGTCTTAAATATATCATTCCATGACATTTGATATTTTGGCTTTCATCACTATTCATGTCTGTCTTTCTTCAGAAAATATATTAGCAAAATCAAAAATTTGAGCCGAAGACCTCTGGTTGAGTTGACTCGGAATGACCCAATTATGACAATAATATACAATTTTACTATGGGGTGTTTAAGTAAACACACTAATAATTTAATAACAGTACATTAGACAGTACATGTAATACAATAACATATAAAAAGACACTCAAATATGATGATATATTTTTGTAACAAATATTCTGACTTCACTGGCCCATAAACCACTCACATTAGGGAATTTCCTTGTTTTGCCTCATGTAATTATTTACTGAGAAAAAGGGTTCCTCACATGGTTTTCAGCAGTCCATCAAAAAATGCAGCGCTCCTTTTTCGCTCCGAGACATGGCAGTTCCCCGGTGCTTGGGGTAACCTGAGCAGATTTCCCTAGAGGGGCATATGAGAATGTCAGTCACACGATTAGCCGCTGGTGGAGTCAGCCACAAGATTAGCTGCTATTGTAGTCAAACAAGTGCATGCAGACCTCAACTCTCCCCAAACGTCTTTGGAGTCCGGTTACCTATATGCCGATCCTCACAAGTCGATCTCTCATATTTCACTTTTCAAACTGTAAAAAAAGCTAATTTTGTGTGCCTCAAAGGTCGCGCAGTTTAAATACACCACAATGGTGCGGTTGGTTGACTGCAAACTGAAGTCTCCTCCTCTTAATGTTTATACTCAGAATTTTTTTCCAATTGACAGGAAAATCAGGTCTCCGTTTACCTAGAGAATGGCTGGTATGATCCTCAATATGTCTCCCCTTTCTCGCTAAGTTCGATCACTGGAAACGTTTGTTGTTTATTCTTGCAGGTTTAATGCCAACTGCAGGCCCTTACCTGTTGTGTCAGGCCATTATGGATACAATCGTTGGCAATGTTTTCTTTACCTTGTATTATTGTTCGTCCTAAGAAATAGTTACTGTCAGCGTGATATTTGCTTCAAATTCGCCAAAGCCGCCTTTTTTAACTCACATCAGAGCACTTAACAATGTTAATTTTAGGTGCCATTGCACTAGTTAGCACATCAAAGAAAAACCGGAACAGCTGCTCACGAATGTTTGCACCAAACATAACAGGATCAATGTCTTGCTAATAAACTTTAAGGCCCCTATTTTAACTATCTAAGGCGCTGGTCTAAAGCAACAAAAAGCGCAAGTGCACTAGGGCATGTCCAAATCCGACTTTTGCTTTAGGTTTAACGCGGGAAACTGGTCGGCGTGCCAGCACTGGTCTAAAATAGTTGTCCCATTCTCTTGATGATAATGGGTGTGTTTTGGGTTAATAACAAGTCATAAACCAATCAGAGTCTCTTCTCCCATTCCCTTTAAGAGCCAGTTATGCTCGAGCCATGGCGGGTTCACTATTTACATGGCGGAAAGTAATTTTTCATTTTTAAAAATGTTTGTGTGCTGCTGCGCATCCCTGTGCGCCCCTGTAATAAGCAAAGTGTACGCGTGTTGTGCACCCGCCTATGTTTTGTTTTATATTTTATGTTTGTTATTTCAAAATATTACAATTGTGTGTGTGTGTATGGCGCAGTCTATTTCAGTTGCCTCGAAATAGCAACGCGCCAGCAATGTGCCTGAACACACCTCGTTTTCAGACCACCACGCCCATGGGCGCAAATGCATTTGCTATTGAAACAACGTGGAGCAGGACATGAAAATGACAACTGCGTCAGACTGAAACTAGCAAAAAAACACTTGGTCGCGCCTTGTGCCGGCATTGCGCTGTGGTATGATAGGGCCGTCTAAAATCTTTTTGTCTTTTAACAGAAGCTTAAAAATACTTTAGGTTTTAGATTTCCTGTGAGCATCTTTTTGGGTATTTATTTACCAATTGATTTGTGCTCTGTCCTGTATAATATCCAATAACTGTTGGTTTATATTGAAAACTACACCATTTTCGGTGCTTCGGGCGAGATGCGTGTTGCTGCTCGTTACTGAGCAGCCTTTGTTCGTGGTTAGTGATACCTGCCTAAGCCGTTGACGCATCCGCTTCTGGTCATTATGGATTGCTTCCCATGAAGATCCTCTTCCTAACAGTCAGCAGCATTTCATCATCACGCACCTTTCACATGGAGCATCTTTTCGTTTCTTTCTGGGGAATGCCACCATCAACCCATCCTACTACATCACACACACACACACAATACATAATACTTCGAACCTCTCGTCTGCCCATCCACACATCTAACATGCACAACAACTACTGAGTGCTGGGAGAGAGCTGCCTGGGCCGACACGATTAATTTGAAGACAGGACTAAAATGACCTACGCAGAGCGTCCGTTTCCCAGACCAGATTGAACCTAAAACTTGAATTTACTGCAGTGTTAATGGTGATTACTACTGACAGATCTTATTTAGTCTGCGTCAAGGATTTCTAGCTCCGGGTACATGTCTGTCAGGAGCTTTTTCATGTTTGATTCAGAGGAAATGCTGGCCTGTTGACTGAGTTTGGTGAAAATTATTTTTTTTAGACTTTTTTTCATAGCTCAATTGAAAAATCTTTTTATGGGACACTCAATCGGTTTTCTGTCTCCGACAAACTCCCCCCAAGAGGGCGAGACCAGGTAGGACACACGAGCAAAGGGGGCCGGCAGAAGTTTTGCATTGGAAAATACAGAACTGTGCAATAAAATACTAGATATGGCAGAGTGAACATAAAAACTTGGCCGATACAGAAGCTTTTCTAGCTTGATTATTAAGTCGTTAACTGACGTGCGGACCATAAGGGTAGCTTCTACAGAGGATCGGTATGAGATTTACATAGCGTGCGTTTCTAAATACTATGTCCCACAATCCCTAGTTGGGGCCTGGTGGAAGGCGATACAGTCCCTTCAAAGACTCCATATCTTTATTAGTAAACAGAAACTGCACCATACGAGAGTTTCTGAACAGAGGGCCCAGAGTAGTCTATAGAAAGACAAAACATAGGGATCATTTGAACTGTGACCCAGATGTTTGATAAACCACAATTCAGCATGCATATTAGGATGACATCCACAAAAGCAGTTAATGCGAGAGTTTAAAATTATACTTTATACTATAATTTTCTAATTATAGTATGATTTTTAACTTAAGTATGAATAAAGTTATTAATTTGAACAAAGAATACAGTCTATAAAAGGTAGAGAAAACGGACGAGGACGAGTAGAAGAAGAAAAAGGAAGAGAAAAGAATTCTGAGATACAGGAGAGACGACAACATTTACAGAGTAGAAAATGATTGAGAAAGACTTAGGAGAAGAAAAAGGAGGAGAGAAATATGAGGAAGAGAAAAAAAGATGAAGGAAAAAGAAGAAATGATGATTAAGGAAGAGGATGAGATGATGGAATAAAAAAATAGGAGATGACAAATATGAAAGAGGAGGAGAAAAAGATTGAGAAGGAGAAGAACAAAAAAAGAAGCTGATACAGGAAGAGCAATGATGAAGAGGAGAATAAGGAGGAAACAAAAAATAATAAATAATATAGGAGAACAAGAGTAATAAGAAGCGATCCTTGCTTCCTTTGCAAGCCCAGTAATACATCCTGCAAGGAACAACAATGTTCACATTTACCAGGAGCTGCTGAGGGATGAGCTGCATGATCAGCTTCTGTGGCCACTGGTCTGTATTTCTGAAACAAAAGACGGGGGAAAAACTTCATCCTGTCTGTGCATCTCTACCATATATTCTACATTATGCAAATATGGGCCAAACGGAGTCACTCACAAATTCTCCCCTTGGCTAACCTGGACCTGGCAGGGCAAGGAGCGTGTAAGTTTTGTGTTGGAGTCCATGGAGGAAGCCTTGGGCTTCTGCGGTGATTGATGGAGACAGAGGGAGAGGTGACAAGGGGAGGGAAAAAAAGGGCAGACAGAATAAGATGAAGAGGTTAACATACAGAGTAAAAAGACCTTGCTGGCAGAGATGGATGGTGGGGCTTAAGGCAGGAGGTCTCTGTGAAATATACAACCTGTGTGTGCAACTACAAACAGCTGCAACATTATCATGTCAATCAAAATGGTACAAGCAATGAGCAAACAGACCATCTCAAGAATTTCTGATGGAACCTAATTTTTCAATGCCTCATTTAGACCAACTGTTGACTCAGTCAATACAACAAATTGTCGATTTTAGAAATATACCAGTTTGGCACATCCTTACTACAACCACCTTATACTCATCTGCAGATCGACAGAGTTGTGGTGCAGAATTACTATTGATTTAATTTACACAGCATAGCTTGGCAGTGTTTGTGTTTGCGAATAGGTGAGCTGTGTGAACTCATCCAGATGGAGACTCCACGACAGGCCTCAGCATCAGAGCTTGCCACCATGCTTGATAAGCACACATTGGTTGACTGGCATGTTATTGACCAGATGGTGATAATGACCATGGCATGTGCGTCTGTGTTTTTGTTTCCTGATCATTTGTGTTGACCCAGTGTCAAAACAAAACATTTCAATAGTTGATTGTGTGTTTGGGAACATTCTTTGCTTAGACAATCTTGTGGCCATTGTGAAATAGTCAATAATGCTTCATTAAGCTAAAATTAAGGCCTCTCCCATAAATCAAACAGAAATCAAGAAACCTCATTGATCCCATTACATTCTGTGCAAATGGCACCCAAGGTACAATACCCACGCGTCAGCTAAAAATGCATCAATGACACACGACTAGATAGCTTTACCAGATTCGCTTTCAGTGATCGAATCAATCTTTTTCACACGTCTAGACAAAACTAAATTTCATCTGAGTTGCAGATGAGTTATGAGAGTCTTTCAAAGAGATTATTTGAGATCCCATTTATGTTCCATTTTACAAACGAACACTCCTCGCACACATGGGAGGCGCAAGCAGGTGTGTAAGACACTATCCATACAATTTTGTTTTAATTTCCATTTAGCTTTATTTTTATTTCAGTTTTCGTTTCAGTAAATTTAGTATTTAAAATCATTTTATTTCAGTTAGTTGCCAAAGCAACATTTCTAATTTTACTTTGTTTTAGTTTTTTTTTTACATCTATTTAATTTGAGCTTTATTTCAATGAAGAAAACTATTTTTAATTAGTTTACTTAACATTAACAACACTTGTTTGCAAAGCTTTATTAGCAATATTTTGGCAATGATAAAAGACCCTTTCAGGTTTTTACATAATTTTGGGACATTTTCTGTTCTTATTAGTAGTAAACTGTATAGCCCAGTGTAATCACAATTCAGTATCCAAATATTACAGTAGCTGGGTTTCCATTTACAAAATTTCAATCAACTTTTTGTATAAAGCATAAAAAAATGTGGAAACACCAAGAGTAGGGCTGTCAAGATTGATTAAATATGAGTACTCCATTATAAAAAAAATTGCATTTTGCTCCTGGCAATTAACCTGCAAAATACCGGAAGTGGCCCATTCCGTGGATGAGAATCCATGAAAAGCATTATTAGACCATTTTCTAAGGCTGCACAAAATATTAAAACCAAAGCATAGTAATATTGTGAATTCACAAAGGCTGCGATTCAATTAAATAAATATATGCGCTGCGGGTTTAATATGCACTTTATTTATATGCATGTAGGTTACGTGCATCTCAGAGCAGCTCCGTTCATAGTAAATGCTGCTCCACACAAACAGTTAACATTTACATGTGCAGACCGTCTTGAACTCCATCTGTGCATACAGGTGATCTCAATAAAATTGAATGTCATGGAAAAGTTCATTTCATTCAGTAAATGGTGAGTTTGCTGGCAGTCAAGCACACCAACACCATGGTCTTTTAACCATTTTGGTGCTTTTGGAGTGTGGGCAGGTGCCAAATCCTGCTGGAAAATGAAATCAGCATCTTCAAAAAGCTGGCCAGCAGAAGGAAGCATGAAGTGCTCCAAAGTTTATTGGTAAACGGGTGCAGTGACGCTGGTTTTAAAAAAACACAATGGACCAACACCAGCAGATGACATTGCACCCCAAAATCATCACAGACTGTGGAAACTTAAAACTGGACTTCAAACAACTTGGGCTATGACCTTCTCCACCCATCCTCCAGACTCTAAGACCTTGGTTTCAAAATGAAATACAAAACTTCCTCTCATCTGAAAAGAAGACTTTGGACCACTGGGCAACAGTCCAGTTATTCTTCTCCTTAGCCCAGGTAAGACGCCTCTGACGTTGTCTGTGGTTCAGGAGTGGCTTAACAAGAGGAATACGACAACTGTAGCCAAAATCCTTGACACGTTTGTGTGTGGTGGCTCTTGATACCTTGACCCCAACCTCAGTCCATTCCTTGTGAAGTTCAAAATCTTGAATGGATTTTGCTTGACAATTCTCATAATGCTGCGGTTCTCTCGGTTGGTTGTGCATCTTTTTCGTTCACACTTTTTCCTTCCACTCAACTTTCTGTTAACATAATTGGATACAGCACTCTGTGAACAGCCAGCTTCTTTGGCAATGAGTTTGTGGCTTACCCTCCTTGTGAAGTGATTGTCTTCTGGACAACTGTCAGATCAGCAGTCTTCCCCATGATTGTGTAGCCTAGTGAACCAAACTGAGAGACCATTTTGAAGGCTCAGGAAACCTTTGCAGGTGTTTTGAGTTGATTAGCTGATTGGCATGTCACCATATTCTAATTGTTGAGATAGTGAATTGGTGGGTTAAATGTGAGCCAAAATCACCACAATTAAAAAAAAACAAAGACTTAAACTACTTCAGTCTATGTGCATTGAATTTATTTAATACACGAGTTTCACAATTTGAGTTGAATTACTGAAATAAATGAACTTTTCCATGACATTCTAATTTATTGAGATGCACCTGTATGTTGGACGTTCTAGGTTGCTTATAACGTTCATCTGGGAACGCAATGTGTGCCATTTCATCAGATTTGTAAGGTAAATCATTTATAAATCTACGCCAACACAGGAGAATACATCAATATATTTCTCAATATGCTAACTGTTCATCGCAACTTCAAAATTAAAGTTTAAAAGAAAGTTTTGATGTCCACGTTCTTGTTCAAGAAATTACAGTGGCTGTAGCATTTCTGTCATAAAGAAATGGCCAGATATTAAAGATTAAGTGGACATTTGAGTTAAATGTTGTTTAGTCAATATTAAACAAGCATTAGATCGCACTGTAAAGTGTAAAAACAATAATGTTTTATTAATAAATTATTTATTTTAACTGATGTATTCAATAAACCCATATGATTACTTGCTTTTGATATTTTATTTGAACCAATAATTATTGCCTCATTGCTATTCTATATGTTTTTAAAGTCATTTTAAAGTCTATTTCAAATAGTCTATTTTTACTACAACAAAAAATTATCCGATTACTTGATTAACGTCAGAATAACTAACCGATTACTCAAATTACCAAAATAATTGTAATTGACAGCCCTTTCCAAGACGCAAAATAATTCAGTATCTCTTCAAATTCAGGTCCTAATTATGGTTTGTTTCCCAGCAGTAAACCACGTAACTGGTCTGAAGAAGACCATTTAGTATGCAAATATTGCCATGACATCACTAGTATAAGTTTCTCACCTCCTGCCATTCTAGAACTCCACTCCATGCCACTATCTTATTGGCAATACCTTGCTGTGCCCCAGCCGGAGGTGCAGGTACAGCAGCCTGAAAAACAAGAATATATAGAAAGTGCTCTTGCATGGACTCAAAATTAGTCCAAATGAGACAATATCCACAGAAATACATTTCTCAAATCTGACCATGCCAGGCTGTGTTGTTGGCACCGTCTGCTGATTGGTGGGCTGCGACTGAGGGGCTTGGGGAGGTGGCTGGTTGGGTGCAGGTGGGCCTTGTGGTGGGACTTGTGGTTGCTGTGGTGGCTGCTGAGGTGGAACTTGTTGCTGCGTTAACACTGGCGGTGACACTGTGGTAACTGTAGATAGGTTGGGTTTACCTCCTGATGTGAGTGATTGGCTGAAGGGAGCATTTGGCATTTGAGGAACTGCAAACATAACAACCAACTCAGCAAATGGTGTTTAAAATATGGAAAACACCATTGTGTTTTTTTCAGACACAATTTGACTCACATCGACTCTTCTGCTGCTGAGTGGCTGCATCTAGCACTTTCTGTGCGGCATCGTGTGCCGCGTTTAGAGGGGAATTCTGTGTATGCAACAGAGGGAGAACATTCATAAAGTCTCATCATTAGTGTGCACAGCATTGCTTGAAACAAAGCCAGATCCTTCCACTAAATACAAAAGCATTCATGCACATCTCATCTACCACTTAGATCTATTCAAATGAGATTATAACAGCAGTTAGTCTTAATCTTAAGAATCAAACTGAGGCTCTGTATGCTGAAAATTACCAATAATGTGCCTCCAATTATGCACAGAAAGGTTCAGAATGAGCAGACCGAGATTAGCCTGTTATTGAGAGAAACGCTCTGATTACTCTACATCACCGAAGCAATGAGGCAAACAGGGTCCAAAATTAACCTTTTACCTCACCTGTCAATGGTAAGGAACTGTCATAAAACGTGCATATATTTTCTGTGTACAACTGTTGGTGCAAACTAGATTCAAGTGATTATTACGTTTTGAATATGGAAATTTTTCTTACAAAACGCATCGATTCGCTACAGGAGGCCGTTGTTCACCCCCCGGAGCTGTGTGAGACACTTTGTTTTATGGATGGGCGCTTTTTATTTCACTTTTTTGGACTGATGCAATGCAACACCCGCTGACTGCAATGATAGCGCTTGAAAGAATCAAAGACCATTTTTAATATAACTCCAACTGGATTTGTCTGAAAGAAGAAAGTCATACACCTAGGATGCCTCGGGGGTGAGTAAAACGCAGCATAATTTTCATTTTGGGGTGAACTAAACCTTTAAATCGTGTCAGATGACTATCGTTTACCTCGGTGTCCCTTCAAACTAGTCAAAAAAGGAGGAACATTCTTGATTCCTTCACAGTAAGTGTAATGAAAAAGTTCCACTCACTTCGAGAAGCAATAATCACTGGAAAACCGCTCCTCCTATTCTCCTGAATTTTTTCCCATCTTCGAACTCTCATATCGTTTTGTCCGTGTGTGTCCGTAAGTGAGCCTGGAGCCTTGAAGACTGGGAGAAACTCTTTCCACATTGTGGGCATCGGTTGGGTGTCTCCTCGTGCGTTTGTCGGTGGGCTCTGAGAAGATGTGCTCGGCTGAACTTCCTGCCGCACTCTTTGCAAGCATGGGATTTTCTCCTACCTTTGTGTTTCAAGGACTCAGTCCTGTTCGTCATCTCATCATCATCTTCGTCGTCCTCCTCGTCTTCATCCTCTTCGTTCTTTTTCTTATTCATCTGGTCACTCTTTGAGCCCTTACCGTCTTGCGGATCAGCTGGGTCTTTGGACACTTCCAGACTGGGAACGGCATCCATGGACTCATCGTCATCCTCGAGCAGCTGGGAAGGGAGCGTCAGGAGTCTTTGCAACATTGACGGGGATCTGATTTGAGAGTCATCGCCTGTATACACAAAGACATTATAACCGTACTCAGTGCTGGGTAGATTACTTACAAAAATGTAATCCATTACTGATTCCAAATTACATGTTATGTTGTTAGTAAGACACATTAGGGGTTACTCATTTTGTGTAATGTATTCTGACTACTTTTTAGATTACTTTTTTTATCTAATTTGTTTTAAACTTACCATTATTCATATCATATTGATATTAAAAAAAAGCTAAGAGAAAGCAAATATATTCAATTTTTTATATTAACAACATAAAATGCATTAAACATTACATTACAACAGGGTTTCCCAAACTGGGCTTAATGTAGGAACTGCAGTGGTTTTGTAAGTTAATGAAAATCTAATAATTAATTAAATCATAAAAAAATGTAAGATAAAAATAATTGAAACACTTGAACACTAAATATATACATATTATATTTGTTCACCTGCATGTCAATGTGACCATTAAGCGACATTCACGATAACTGTAAACATGTGAATCATGTGTTGCTAAATTATAAAGAAACCATTAAATTATTCAGAAACATAGTTCACAAGTCATTTCTGAATATAGTCAAAGCTAAATAGTATGACACACAGTAGAATTTTTTTAAAACAAAACTTAAGTGAAAAAAGAATTAGGAAGCATAATTTACAGCCATTGTGTTAATATGCAATCAATAAAAAGTAACTGTAATCTGATATGACCACTTTAAAATGTAATATAATCTAATTACAAGTACATCATTTTTGGAATTTGATTACGAAACAGATCAACCCAGCACTGACCGTACTAGATCATCAGCACAGCTCAGCCTACCTGTGGAGCTGATGACAGGAACGCCTTTAGTCTCAGAGGTTAGAGAAACAACCTCCATATCGTCTAGTGGCAACCATGGTGGCTGCCCCACCTCCAGCTCCAGCTTCCTCTGAGTGGCCAGGCAAGACGGCATGAGCGCCTCTCGAATTAAGCTGTTCATGTCGGTCACCGAGCCCGAGCTCAGCCCGGTGCACTCCTCTTTACTGGTGGTGACCTCTTTGATCTGCCAGAGGTCACTGCACCACTTCTGCCCGAAGACTTTGTCCAGGATGGGCACCCAGTCCTGAGCCACTGCAATGACAGTCTGCTTGTCTGGTTCTGTTGGGGGGAAAAAAAGACATTGTAGAGATGGAAATGAAAAACAATGGCTTATTTTTCAGGTTTAATGAACACCATTTATAGAGCTATACACTAAACTAAATTGGAAAGCCAACTGACCTTTGTTTGCTGATTGCAGTTCACTTGTAAATAATGTAGAATTTGCTTTTGAAAGTGATTTTCGCATTTGAAAGC
>JADLZN010011334.1:0-42842 GCA_018155175.1 Sinocyclocheilus anophthalmus
AAACATACATCCTCTCTCTCTCTCTCTTCCACTCAGTGTTTCTCGCCAGGCTCTGTGCCGGCAGTGTGTTCACTTCTTCAGTCTTGAGTGGCAAGGTGACATTGCATGTCATATCAGCATTCCATGGCAGTCCCCTTTTCTCTTGAGAGTAATTATTTCTTTCGGAGTGAAAGGTTCAATTTGCTATAAAAGAACAAGAGCCGCAGGTACAGAGAGAGGGAGGTGGAGGACGAGCCATATCTTGGCTGTTTGGTGTGTTCTGGACAGGCTGTTCTCATTGGGGAGTTGAGAGAGAGTTTAGGGTGAGGGCGGGCGGCAGTGCTCGCTGACGTCAGAAGAGTTTCAGGCCAATGGCTCCTGTGCCAGCCCACATTACATCAGCGCTCAGTGACACTGGACTGTGGCAGGGACCGTGAAGAGAATGTGAGTCCAGAGCGAGGTTGTTGTTTTTTTTTTTTGGGAAACAACTCATCTTGTCAGAAGTAGCCAAATGACCCAGGATCACGCTTTGAGAGAGAAGAATGCTGGAGTCGGTGTGTTCTCACCGCACAGAGAAACAAATGCACTCGTGAATTGGATTCACAAAGAGTGATCATTCGCTAATTATCTTGTCAAACTGTCACCATGCGAAGTCTGCAGTGGTACTTTTAATTCCCTGGTCACACACAGGTCTGTCTGCACATACTTCCAAATTAAAAAGAAGTCTGTGTGTGCTGTATGTGTGCATAAAGGTGCAAATAGTCTTTCATATTTGAATTTTGATCTCCAGTGCCGTGCTAGATCTGACAAGCAACAATTGTAAGTGTAATCGAACACGCTTCATCTCATGAGCCGGTCCGTTTTGACGGCACACTTACGCTCACATCCGCATGCAAACATGTCGTCTGCGTGGAAGTTCTTCATTGTGAGTTAAACAGACACAAAATTCGCTTAATTTGTAATACAATATTGACTGATTTTGCTCAAGTTCGCTGACGAAGTTTCAATTAAAGCCATAACAGAACTGTTTTGTGTCTCCAAGCAACACAGCGGTGTTTCGATACTGAATGAATCCACGTTTTTGAACAAATCAAGTGAGTCAATGCTTCAGTAAACCATTCATAAAGACAGTAGTCACTTGCCACGTTTCTGAATGAATCAGCCTCCTTCAGCAGGTTACATAAAACCATACAGCATTAAGTAATGTTGCATCTTTTTCATTCTAGATTTAGAATGGAGAGAAGCAATATAGGTAACCAAAATCGGCATTCAGCTTCCAACTCCATGCATGTGAAACAGAGACAGGGGGATGTGGGGAGAAGAACACAGAGGACAAAACTTACTTCTGAGCTCTGCAGTGATAGAGCAGAACGAAGACAAAACACAGTTCAAGTTTAGAAACCACAACATATACACAAAATGTGAGCCATTACACTGCACTAACCATAACCACAAGGTAAGGGTTTGGGAAGGGGGGGAGAAGGACAATCATCACATTACAAAGAATAACATGCTGCCTGATTCTCCTCAAAAGTTCAGAACTCATTGCTAATCTCTTCGACACTTGATTGACAAGGACTCGTGATACAATATGGGGATCAGTGATTCGGGGAATTGGATTATCAAATACCTGCCCCTTCTAATTCAAAATATAAAACAGTTCCTTAAAAAAGAGACTAAACCAATACGTTCAAACATGAAACAGGAGTTTCTTGAATTAGCGAAAACATACAGTTGAACATCCACTGAAAATATATATTGACAAAATAACCATATTTTAACTTTTAATCATAATCTTTTGATTTGATCAACTTTATGATCTGATCATAACTGCACTGCAGTTTACTTTCTTCAATAAATAAGCAAAAATGCTGAAGTGTGGAAACAGTGTGCTTACTGGTGAATGGCCTGCAAGAACTTGCGCTGATGTTTGCGCACTCTGGCATGATCTATCTTCTTCACTAACTTGGTGTGTTTGTAGATGAGCCATGTTTCCCTGAGTACATTGGCAGCTGTGTTCTTTACCTGGGAGAAAAGCATGAAAATGAAACATTACTTACAGACGAAAATAATGAAACATTCAGGAAAAAGAACAACAGTACATGACCATTAGCCAGTATTTTCCAGATAAAGTTTTAAATGTTTAAAGTTTATCACGATACTGTACTTAACACAAATGGCTAATTCTTTCCCAAGTTTGTAAAAGTAAAGTTCAGTCACTTACTCGTTTACAAAGTTGGGTGTCCATCATGAAATTGTGGACGTGTTTCTCAGCCTTTGTCAATTCTAACTTTCTGGCTACCACTGCGACTACAAGTGCAGTGCAACCAGCTCCCTAGAAGAAGAGATGGTGAATTTGATCTATTTTCAACATAAATATTAACATTCAAATGTGACAATCACATTTCACAAATGTAAACTACATTCTATTTCAGATAGTGCATTTAATTATAATTCCATTTTAAAGACATACCATGATTCCTGTGAGCAGACAGACCCCTTTCCCACAGTATGTATGAGGGACCATATGCTGATCAAGAAACATTTTTTATTATCAATGTTGAAAACTGTTGTTCTGCTTCATATTGAATGGAAACCGGGATACATTTTATTTTCCAGGATTCCTTGATGAATATAAAGTTAAAAAGAACACAGTTTATTTGAAATAGAAACCTTTTGCAACAATGTAAAAGTCTTTACTGTCACATTTAATCACCTGAATGTATCCTTGCTAAACAAAAGTATTAATTTATTTCAAAAAATAGAAAAGTTATGGATGGTAGTGTACATACGCAGAAATATAATAATAATAGCTAGTAGTGCCTCTCTTTTCTTTCTCTCTAGAGAATCACAATACATGGCAACGTCAGGGTGTTTGCACATTCAGATCATTGTTTCCTTTTACTCTCTGTAAAACAACCAATCCGAGTGGTTCCTCATACCTGGTTTATGATCACATGCACAAACACATGCAAAACACTATTCACATGTTCCTGTCGTTCCACAGTAAAAGGAAATCGTTGTAATTGTCGAAGTGAAAGAATGAACAACTTACTCAAGTCCTGTTATTTTTCATCCCCTTCCCCTATCAGTCACTTTTCACAATCCAACCACTTACTGATGGATTGAATCAAGTCTTACTCTGCGATTTGTCTTACTGAATATCACATTTTAGGAGTTAATGCATTTAGTCTTTAACAAAGGCCTCACCAACCTAAGAAACAGCGTTGAACATGTAGCCACCCGTTGAGTCATGTGCTCATGAATTTAACGGAAAAAGCCCAAAGCTGTGCTTCATCTGTCATTTATTCCTAGTGTTGTGCAGCTCAATGTTTTTCAGTGATTAACAACATTTCTGTCAGCAGATCTGTCATATGCTGCCGTGTTTGTGGAATTATGCAGAGGTCACCATAGAAACATGGTAATAATTACAGTTTTGCCCACTAGAGATGTTGTGCAGCCTTTTTTTTCTTTTTTAAAGTGGGCACCAGTGGCAGTTCTGGCTTACTTTGTGCAATATGCAAGATAAGACATGACCAAAAGAAAAAAAACAACAACTTAACAACCCATTAGTTCTTTTTGAAAGTAAACTCTGTACACTACTGTTCAAATGTTTCAGCAAGATTTTTCAATACATTAAATAATAAATTAATACTTTTGTCAGCAAGGATGCATCAAATGATCAAAAGGGACAGTAAAGGTAATTTATAATCTTAGATTTCTATCCTCAGATTAAATAGAAAATGTTTTACACTTAATATATTTAATGTAAATATACATTTATTTGAAATAGAAATCTTTCGTAACATTGTAAATATTTTTCACTGTCACTTTTGATCAATTAATGCATATTTAATGCATATGTACTTGATAACTATAAATGTTAAGTGTATTAAAATGATATATACTGTATATATATATTATATATATATATATATCTCTATATATATATGTGTGTGTGTACATATTCAATTGATCAAAAATGACAGTAAAAACTTTACGTATAAAATAGTCAAATAAAACCTGTTATTTTGCGCTTTCTAGACATTTAACGAATCCAGAAAGAAAGAAAAAACGTTTAATGGTTTACACCAACATACAAAGCAGCACAACTGTTTTAACACTGAAAATAATAAGAAATGATTTTTGAGCAGCAACTCAGAATATTAGAATGATTTCTGAAGGATCATGTGACACGGAAGACCTGGTTAATGATGCTGAAAATTCAGGGGGCTTTGATATATTTCATATTAAAAAAATGTATTACTTTAATTGTAATAATATTTCACAATATTAATGTTTTTTACTGAATTTTTGGTCAAATAAATGCAGCCTTGAGAGTATAATAAAATGTAATTAAAAACATTTTTAAAAAATCTAATAAATTCCAAAATAAAGCAAGCTAAATTATTATAATTGTGCACCTTTTTTTTGGAAGTTGCACTCAAATCTGAGCGAGCACAATACTTTGTTTGCTGATTGAACACCCTCGTGTTTGTTTCATCTTTAGTAATGTTGGTGAACTCATCTGCCCCGGCCGAGAACGTCAGTTTCTCTGGGAACGTCACAGACAGTCAAAACGTCTCTGATGTGTCACCTGTGAATAATGAGACAGCAGTTACCACGGTAAAACCTACCACACTCCCACCATCAACGACCCACGAGCCCACAAGCAGCATCCATGTCAGCACACTCCACCCGACATCCACCACTGCAGGAACCAGCGGAACTCCAGAATCAACGAGCGCTCGCAGCAGACGGAGATCCACCACGCAGATGACCGCGAGCAGCAGTCCCGTCCAGGACAAAGCCCACCCCGACACCCCTAGTCTTGAAAGTCGCGAGACCACGGTCGTGAAAAAAGAGCCCTTAAAAACAGCTTTGGTCCAGTATTTATCCTGTTTTCAGTCAGAATACATCTTGAGCATCCATAATATCCTAGCTTTTTTAGCAAATGTTATGTTGTTACACTTAATATATTCAAAACTCACACTAACATATATATATAGATATATATATATTATATCTTATAATATATAACAGAACATATTTAAATACACTGCACTTTTCAGTATGAATTCTGAATTCTTAATATTAAATATATATTACACTTAATATATTGAATACAATTAAATATAATGCATTTAATAAACTATTTCGTAATTTCCAGTAATTCGGAAGTTCTGCTTTAATACATATTACAATTATTTAAATACACTTACATACAAGTCTGTATTAATATAAAGTATATCTAATCAGTACTTTCGTATGATTCTGAACTCTTAATATGAAATACTTTTTCACTTATTATATTTAAAGACAATTACAATAATGAATTAATATTATAAACTATATTTACGTGCTTTTAAGTTCCTAATACTAAAATATATTTAACTTACTATATTAAAACTTACATATATTTAATAAACAAACAATATCATCAGTACTTTTCAGTATGAATCTTAATATTAAATCATGAGACTAATATCTTTTAGAAATAAACTTACCAATAAGGTATTTAATTATTATAAACTAAATTACCTTTCAGTTACATTTTTAATTCTTAATAGTAAATAATATTACACTTAATATATTTATTACATTTGTATACTTGCGTTAGAATGTTTTTAATTATTATAAAATTTATCAGTTTTCGCATTCTCAATTTTAAAATACTGTATATTAACTTAATATATTTTATAAATTTAAGTATGCTTCATATAAATGTTTAGTTATTATTAACTATTTATCAGTACTTTTCTGAATTCTTAATATTAAATATATATTACACTTAATATATTGAATACAATTAAATATAATGCATTTAATAAACTACATTTATCAGCACTTTTCATTATAAATTCTGTATTTAATTACTCTCGCTATCTTTGTTTTATTTGTTCACTCATCTTACTGCATTGCATTCTGGGATTGCCTTCTCCATGAATGATTGCAGGTATTTTAGAAAGCAGCATAATTACATTGACTCATTTTGAACCTGTAAAATGCATCCTACAATTTATGTCCAGTAGTTTACTGTATTTTTGATCAAATAAATGCAGCGTGGGTGAGCATAAACATTATGGTGTGTAACTATGGCCTTATGATGTTGACTCTGTTACGTTGGAGGACAAAGCATGACTTCCTGCTGGAAACCTCTGCTGCTGGTTTTGGCAGAAAGCCTCAATGCGGACATGATTTATTGCTGCGATATCAAACATCACATGATGATTATTCATTTGGTTGACGCTTTTGTGAGCAAATGCAGCTGCACACACAAACATTTACAGTGCACATCTGCATTTTTGTTTACCATAATGGCGAGCAGAACAAATCCTCGTAAAGTGGATATAAATAGAGGTCAAACAGCAGAGATGCTGATAACGGTGCGTGTGGAAAACAAGAGCATCATTATATGTGCAGAGGAACGTCTTCACGCTGACACAACCGGAGAACAGACACATCTTTGTGGATTCGCCAGGCTTTTACGTCACTGCAGAAACGCTCAAGCACACAAACACACACTATTTACATATTTTCCAGAAAGTGCGCTAGTGTTATTCCCTCTCTCTTTCTCTGCTTTGGTTCTTCTAGACAATAGCAAAGCGTCCACTGACCCGCTGCTGGCTGGACTGGTGTCGGCGTTCGTCATCGTCGCTGCCATCGTGTCCGTCCTCATATTCCTCAAACTCAGACACACAAATGACGGCCCAGAGTTTCGCAGACTTCAGGATCTCCCCATGGTGAGATTACGCTTTCCACAATTCATTGAATAAAAACAACACACATACTACCTAAACACATTGCTAAGCAATAGCCATGTGACAAACATTCAACGCTGACAGGAAAAGTATCATTCTCAGGAAACCATTTAGATCCCATTTATGCAAATGATCTGCTATTTTTACATTTCATTTAAAAAGGCTTATTTTGCCGATGCTTATATTTTCCCATTTTAGGCTCAAACTACCAGGGCCATAACTGCCATAATCATTAGAGGGACTACTACGCTATCAATTAAATTTTCTTTATCATTTTTATGATGTTACTCCCTTAAATATATCAGAAATGAACACAGTAAAAAAAAAAAAAAAATTCTGCTTTTTTTTTCAGGGAAAAAAAACAGTACATGCATAATACTGTAATTAAAAAAAAAAGTGGGTAATTTTTCTATATATAGAATGTAACCAAAGAATGCAATGCTAGCTATTTTTAGGTTTAATTTAAAGGGTTATGTGAACTCAGTATGCCCGTAACGATGCTACTGCAAAATTATTAGGTATTTTTTTGAGAACGAATTAATGTCACCATTTCAAAAAAATTATCATTAAATATTCAAAAGATATTTTAAAATAATAAAATACCTCATACATACATACATCATACGTAATTAGTACATGCATTGTATTCTAATTTCAAAAGAAAAATGCAGGTGATTTTTATGCATTCTGTATAACTCAATGTATGTTTATTGCAATGTTTTTAGTTTTAAATTATTTAATTGGGGGGGGGGGGGGGGCAATATGCTACTGATAAAAAAAAAAAAAAGATTTCCCTCCCTTAAATATGATCTAATATATAGAGGTTGTGTATATATATATATTCGGGGGAGAAATGTGACATGTTGGAATTTTAATTTTTAAAAAAGTATAATTGTTTTTAAATTCTATGTAATTAAAAGGAAAGGGACGTACAGTAAGTATCACTTTTGATTCATCCTCTTTTCTACACCTTACTTCACTTCTGTTTCAGTTTTAATGACCAAATCTTACTATGTTTTTCCAAATCCCTACTATTACTACCACTCGCAAACCACACATAACACACTGTAGGCAGCGCAATCCTAACAACCTGCACACTTTGCCTATGTCTGCTAATACACTACTTTCTTTTTCTATTGGTCTCTGGAATTGTCAGTCTGCAGTAAACGAAGCAGATTTCATTACATATATTGCTAGTCATTCAAGACTAAACCTCATGGCTGTGACAGAGACCTGGATCAAACCAGAGGACACTGTTACTCTTGCAGCACTCTCCAATAATTTCTCATGTTTCCACACTCCCCGTCTGACTGGAAGAGTCTGTACTGGTCTGCTTATCTCTAAATGAAATGTATTCCTTTACCTTCTCTGGGAAGCAGCTCCTTTGAATCACTTTCAGTCACTATTACCCACCCTTTTAAAATCCATTTTGTAGTTGTTTATCGACCCCCAGGACCACAAGGTAACTTCTTGGATGAATTAGATGTGCTGCTCGCAAACTTTCCTGAGGATGGTACTCCCATACTAGTTATGCTTGGAGACTTCAACATCCACCTAGATAAACCTCAGGCTGCAGACTTCCACACTCTGCTTGCTACTTTTGATCTCAAGCGAGTATTAACTAAGTCTACTCACAAATCAGGCAACCAACTGAACATTATTTACACACGACACTGCTCCACTGATCATGTGGTTACTCCACTGCACACCTCGGATCACTTCATCCTCACTCTTAACCTCAACATGGTTCCTGACACAACACATACCCCTCCACATGTCATCTTTCGACGTAACCTACGCTCACTCTCACCCTCCCAGCTATCTGCTATGGTTTCATCTTCGCTTCCTCCCCCTGAACAGTTATCATCTCTTGATGTTAACAGTGCTACTGATACTTTCTGCTCCACTCTTACATCTTGTTTAGACACTGTCTGCCCCTTGTATTGCAGGCCAGCTCGAATCACCTCTTCTGCCCTTTGGCTATCTGATGTTCTCCGTGAGTTTCGTTCTAAGCTCAGAGCTGCAGAAAGTGTATTGCGCAAATCACAAAATACTACTGACCTTAATGTGTATCAGTCACTCCTCTCTTCCTTCTCTGCTAATGTCTCCACTGCTAAAAGGAAATATTATCATAACAAAATTAACAATTCGTCTAACTCTCGCATGCTCTTTAAAACAGTTTCCTCCCTCCTTTGTCCTCCTCCTACCCCTCCTTCATCAACTCTAACAGCTAACCACTTTGCCACGTTCTTCATTAATAAAATTACAAACCTAAGTGCACAATTTGCCACACCACAAACTGTCATCTTACCAGAAACATACACTCGTTCACTATCCTTTCTAATGCACCTATACTTGTCCGCTTGATCCTATTCCATCTCATCTCCTTCAAGCCAGTTCTCCTGCAGTTGTACCTGCACTCACTCACATCATTAACACATACATGCACACTGGTGTTTTTCCCTCAACATTAAGACAGGCTCATATAACCCCACTACTTAACAAACCCACCCTTAACCCATCTCTTTTAAAGAACTACAGACCAGTTTCCCTTCTTCCTTTCACTGCAAAAACACTTGAACGAGCTGTGTTCAACCAAGTCTCTGACTTTCTCACACAGAAAAACCTCCTGGACAGCAACCAATCTGGCTTTAGAAGTGGACATTCGACCGAGACTGCTTTGCTTTCAGTTGTTGAAGCCCTAAGAGTGGCTAGAGTGGCTTCCAAATCTTCTATACTTGTTTTGCTGGATTTGTCTGCTGCTTTTGACATGGTTAACCACCAGATTCTCCTGTCAACCCTATTGGCAAAGGGCATCTCAGGAACTGCACTCCAGTGGTTTGAGTCTTATCTCTCAGATAGTTCCTTCAAAGTATATTGGAGAGGTGAGGTGTCCAAGTCGCAACATCTAATACGTTTTTTTCTGCTTTTTGGCGGGTGATCAGGGCTCAGTTCTTGGACCACTTCTCTTCTATGTCTACATGGCATCACTAGGTTCTGTCATTCAGAAACATGGCTTTTCATATCACTGCTATGCTGATGACACTCAACTCTACCTCTCAATCCATCCTGATGATCCGACGATAGCTGCTCGCATCTCAGCTTGTCTAAAATACATTTCTTGCTGGATGAAGGACCATCAACTTCAACTCAACCTTGCCAAGACAGAACTGCTTGTGGTTCCATCAAACCCATCATTTCATCACAATTTCACCATCCAGTTAGGCACATCATCCATAACTTCTTCAAAAACAGTCAGAAACCTTGAAGTTATGATTGATGATCAGCTTACTTTATCAGACCACATTGTTAAAACTGTCCGGTCCTGCAGATTTGCTTTATTCAACATCAAGAAGATCAGGCCCTTTCTTTCAGAACATGCTTCACAACTCCTTGTTCAGAATGCGGCAGCAAGATTCATTTTTATTGAGCCAAAAAGAATGCACATCACACCTCTGTTCATCAATTTGCACTGGCTAACAGTAGCTGCTTGCATTAAATTCAAGGCATTAATGTTTGCCTACAAAACCACACTGGCTCTGCACCCCTTTACCTAAGTTCATTACTTCAGACTTATGTTCCCTCTAGAAGCTTCCGTTCTGCAAGTGAACATCGCTTTATTGTTCATCCCAAAGAGGCACAAAATCACTTTCATGGACTTTTAAATTAAATGTTCCCTCCTGGTGAAATGACCTGCCCAACTTAATCTGAGCAGTCCTTCTTTAAGAAACGGCTAAAAACACATCTCTTCCATCTGTATTTGACCCTCTAACTCTAGCACTCTCTATTCTGATTCTATTCTTTAAAAAAAATTGTCCCTTTTAGACTTGCACACTCTATTCATTTACTGCTTGTTTTCTTAAAAAAAAAACACACTAGCTTTTCTAATCTTTTTGTATTCTATCTAGTTGTTTTCTTTTTATTTATTATACAATTAACAAAAGCAAAAAAAAACTAACACTAGCTTGCTCTATTCTTTTTCTATTCTATCTACTTGTTTTTATTTATTATATAATTTAAAAAAAACTTGCTACGTGTACTGCGTTATGCTAACTGAGTCTTGTTATAGCACTTGCATATCATTGATCTTTTGTTGATTTTGATTGCTTCCATTCCTCATTTGCAAGTCACTTTGGATAAAAGCGTCTGCTAAATGACTAAATGTAAATGTAATTCACTAAAGCTTAATGGCGATAAATTAAACATTAAACATTTGAAAAATTGCAGGTGATTTTTTACATTCTGTATAACTCAATGTATGTTTATTGCAATGTTATTAGTGTTATGTTTTAATTTGTGGGGGGGGCAACTATGATATCACTCCCTTATGATCTAATATATAGAGTATATAATTTATACATATATTCGGGGGGAAATATGACATTTTATTTTGACACATTGGTATTTTAACAATAAAAAAGTAAAAAAAAAATGTAATTCCATGTAACTCACTAAAGCTTAATAGTGATAAATTAAACAAGCATTTAAAAAAAAAAAAGTATTTACACTAAACCTGTATGTATCAGTAATTAGGCATTGATGCACATACAGTGTCGCTCACAGATGAGTGTTTCCTGCAAACAGCTCAGTGACGTGTGTGTGTTTCAGGATGATATGCTGGAGGACGCGCCTCTCTCCATGTACAGCTACTGAAAACCCAGATGTGCCCAACATCCGCTGATCAACACAACACAGGCACAATTAAATGAGCTTCACAGAGGCACAAACACTCCTGTTGTTTCTGTTACAGGACTAAATATAGCGTCATACTCCACTTTAGTTGTTAAATTCACCGTGGCCGTCAGTTCCTGTTCGTTGGGTTGTTTTCTTGCACTTTATGTGGGGTTTGGGAAGGGTTGTGTGCTGCGGGGATATTTGGGAGCTGTTTTTGGCTGTATTTGTTTCTCTGATTGTCGTGTCGTCTCTGGATCTGCTTCAGCTGTGTGTGTGTTTGTGTTACATGGTCTAATTCTAGAATTAACCTGCTGCTTTGTTTTTTCTGATCAGCTTCTTGTTATTTGTTAAAAGAATAATTCACTCTAAAGAGAAAATGTGCTGAAAGATCTACTCACCCTCAGGCCACCCAAGGTGTAGATTAGTTTGTTTCTTCATCAGAACAGATATGAAGAAATCCAAAATAGCAATACATCACTTGTTCACCAGTGGATCCTCTGCAGTGAATGGATGCCGTCAGAATGAGAGTACAACAGCTGATAAAAACAGCACAATAATCCACAAGTAATCATCAGTTAACATCTTGTGAAGCCAAAAACGGCATGTTTTTAAGAAACAAATCCATCATTAAGGGTTTTTTTACATGTTGCTTCTGGCTAAAATAAGAGTCCTCTATCTATAATATTACTTTCTACAGTGAAAGAAAGTCATCTCGTCTGAATCAGGAGAGAAATCTGCTTCGATCAAGCACCGTTTACAAGTAAAAACAGTCCAAAACAGTTTTAAATAAATATGTTGGTGGATTTTGAGAGGACAACAGAGGATGGACTTTTTCAGTGTATGAAGCATTATTATGGATTATGGACTCCTATTATGACCTGAAGCAAGTTTAAACACTTTTATACAAACTGGATTTGTTTCTTAAAAACATGCAGCTTTTGGCTTCACAAGATGTTAACTGATGGACTGGAGTGGTGTGAATTATTGTGATGTTTTTATCAGCTGTGTGGACATTCATTTTGACCGCACACGTTCACTGCAGAGCATACATTGGGGCAAGAGATGAAAATGCGCTTGCTTGTACAAACTGTTCCCATGAAGAAACAAACAAATCTACATCTTAGATGGCCAGAGGGCGAGTAAATTTTCAGCGAATTTTAATTTTTGGGGAGAACTACTCTTTGAAGGAAATGCTCAACGTTCAGTAGAAGTTTTCGATCATCACACAAAATCATTTTAATCTCTCAAGTCAGCAACAATCATGTTTACAGTAATGCACTTCTGTGGGGTACCAGAATAAACAATAAAATGCATTTCGTTTTCAACAGTACAGCCACATGACTTACATGGCACTAGTATATAATAGTCTACTAACCTTGTCTGTGTGAAGTTACATTCAGTTTTCTAACTCCTGTACAGCTGCTAAACCCTGTAACTTTTGCACGACACACACAAGGAGAGTCTTCCCAAGTGCATTACTGTAAACTACTTTTTGCTTGTTTTTACAAATTTGGAGACCGAATTATACAGTTTAACCTGTATTAAATCTGGAAAATTCCTTTGATACTGTACAAACAGCATCAGTAATGATTTCCCAATGTTCATTTCACTTCTTTCTCTGCTTAGTTCCCAAGGATGTTTCCACCCCTGAGAAATACCATTTTTGTCAGCCATACAGACGTAATTCACTTCAAGTGAAAATGTGGAATTGTTTACATCATTTGGAATGTCATCAAATAGACAAAACAACAGCGCTGAAAATGCAACTGGCTCTTGGCTCATGATGGTTGCAAAATTCAACTGTTTTCAACCTAATGTTTTAAGAAAAAAATCAATTTGTGAGCACTTTGACAAAGATGGTAAAAAACAGACCTTTAGTTAATAAATAGACAATTTTAATGCTTTTCTTGTGCCTAAAATGTTTTATAAAAACTCAACATTTATAGACTCAACATTTAACATTTTATTGATTGATAAAAAAAGTCAATAATACAGTATTTTCATCCTTGTGGTGTGATGGCTGATGGATGTGTGATGTTTACTTCGTGTAATAACTTGTGAGAGTGCATTTAAAGTGTTTCTTATTACACAATGTTCTTTTTTTAATTAATAAAAGTCTTTAAAATGCACTAAATTGTCACTTTTTTAACACTGGACGCGCAGGT
The DNA here is from genome assembly GCA_018155175.1 of Sinocyclocheilus anophthalmus. Taxonomy (NCBI): domain Eukaryota; kingdom Metazoa; phylum Chordata; class Actinopteri; order Cypriniformes; family Cyprinidae; genus Sinocyclocheilus; species Sinocyclocheilus anophthalmus. Next base: position 13,580 of record JADLZN010011334.1, read on the forward strand.
TATGAGATGCTACAATTATTGAGACTTATTTTAAGTGGAAAAAAAGTGAATCTTTTTTTTCTTCAAAAATCTGAAGTCAACATGAAATCAAAATTGACTATTTACTTTCTTAATACATATTTCTGGCTTTACTGTGACAAACATGCTCCAAATACTGCCTGTAAATACATTTACAACATCTACACAAGCCAGAGTCAAACTGTTTTTGACTAAATGGATGTTACGTGTTGCATGTTCATATTGAAAACACTCTTTTTGCAACTTACATTTAGTAGCTGATACCTCAGAGTATGTCAGTGCAATACTTGTGAAGCCTATAAAGACTCTCTGTGAATAATGTGTGTCAGTCATAAAATACTGCAAAACCTCTGTGTCCATGGTCTTGATTTTACATGAACGTATTGATCAATTATAGCATAAATAGCACAGTCCGGGCCTTCATGACACAAGTAAACTACTTACTTGAATCAACGTAAGACCGAGGTTTCCATTTCCTCTAATAGCAGCACATAGATTTACTGGCCTTTAAGGTCAGAGGTCACTGAGACTGAGATCTGGAGGACTGTCTGAAACTCTGTCCACACCTTCAGCATCATTGCCAAGGTTACTATCAAGCCCACTTCCATCGTCGCTGAGGTCACTTCCTGTAAGGTTGACTTAACGGACACGCCGGAGCCTCCTCTGGTTTGTGGCTTCTAAAATCAATGAGAAAATGGGTATTCTTAGTGTGTACACTGGGGGTGGGTTATCCAAACATAACTAAAAAAAAAAGGAGGAGAATAAATGTTATTTAAGTAAAAGTACCCTCCTCTTATTAGGGTTATTAATGTTAATTAAAACATTAAATATTACGATTTAATATATATTTAAAATACTCCTTGAAATTAAAATAGATTTTTTTTTTCTTATATTATACACACACACACATATATATATTTTATTTCTAAAAACTAATTCAATTGTATTAAAAAAACACTATTTAGAGATATATAGATATTTACAAACAAAAGAAACAAAGTATTAAAATCTTCATTGAAATTAAAATGAAAACAAACTACAAAAGTAAAGCTAGTTCAATTATTAACAAAAAAACTACAATAGTATATACAACTGACACAAACATTTTGATTGCACTGGTTTCTGTCCATTTCTCCTGAGCTGAATGCTGTCAGTGGTTTTGAAGACATCAGTCATGCTCATTTAACTCAAATTCTCTGTCAGTCACACTGATGGAGCCTCGAATATGAACCTCATAACCTCAAATCCATCCACATTTCATCAAATAATTTCTCCCTTTTCACTTCTGAAGAAAAATGCTTTACTTGGCACTCTAAATGAGGACATACATTTTAGCTTTTATTTTTAGACAATTTAATTTAAAAAATATTTTAGCATTTTAAATAAAATAAAAAAATATGTATATAATTTTACAATATTATTTAACAATACATGTTAATAAAAACATGTATATAATAACTATTCTGACCACGTGTTCGGTGTCAGTTGTCAGTGTGCATGCATGCGTGCATGTGTCACCTGGTTCTTCCAGCCATGATGCATCCAACTCATCTGAGCTGATCTCACCCAGACTGGGGGTGGGACTGAAATCATCCTCCGACCCTGACGACACGCGTCTCTGGGGCCTCGTCTTCACGGTTACCACTGCTACCACACAGGAGCGAGAGAAACATGAAAGGAGGATAACTGTGCAGAAATCTTACAGGCTCAGCAGCCAAAAACAGCTGGTTTGATTCTACAGGTCACAGAGAGGCTAAACGACTAACATTAGAAAAGGCTTTGAAGGGGAAAACAAGAGAAGCATGATCAGACCCTTTCACAGCTGCGTCTCACCTGGTTTCTGTGGTAGCGGTGCAGCTGTGGGGAGGGTTTCTCTCAGGACCAGACCTCGCACCTCGTCCTTCAGCTCTGAGACGGTGACTCTAAAACACACACAGAAAATAAAGCGCCCTCCTTTAGTCAAGACTACTAGCGTTAACAAAAACTAAAAGCATTAAAAACCTTTTCATTACTTAAAGGGTTCATATGATGCGATTTCAAGTTTTCCTTTCTCTTTGGAGTGTTACAAGCTCTTGGTGCATAAAGAAGCTCTGTAAATTTGCAAAGACTAAAGTCGCAAATCCAAAGAGATATTCGTTATAAAAGTTAAGAGTCAGCCACGCCTACTTAAAATGGCTCGTTCTAACACGCCCCTACATGTCTATGTCACTGTGTGGGAAGATTTTCATAACGCCGCCCAAATGTTCACGCAAAGAAAGAAGGCTAACTTTTATTCTTGCTGTAGTATTGATGCTGCCACCATGTCGTGAAGACGCTGTGTGTTTCGTTGTGAAAGCGAAACTACTTTGTTTGGTCTTCCAAAAGAGGACGATATCCGCTTCGTCATGCCTGGAGCTGATCTGTGCTGGTCGCTGAGGAAACACTACAGTATGGTAAGGGGTGTAACATTTCCGTCTCACGCTTGAGGAATTCAGCCAATCACAACGCACTGGATAGCTGGCCAATCAGAGCCCACCTCGCTTTTCAGACGATGAGCTTTTTAAAAATCGACGCGTTTCAAAAAGGCGGGGCATAGAGGAGAAAAAAAAATGTACAGTATGTGGAAAATAATGTGTTTTTTTAACTTTAAACCGCATAAACACATTTCATTACACCAAATACACTAAATAATGTTCTTTTTAACAGCATCATATGACCCCTTTAGGAAAATCAACACTAATTGACAAATTGTGCCGTTTAGTTTGCATAATTTAAAGGCGTTCCTTTTTACACATTGTTCTTTTTTAATTAATAGTCAGGTTTGCACGCGCGACCAAAATAAAAAATGCGCTGGGTAAATAAGTTCAGACCGCTCATTTGCGCACCGAAATGGTTGACAGCTATTAATGCACAATCCCGTTTTTATTATTTAATTAAAAAATAACTAAATAAAGTGCAATAATACTATTATTAATTATTTGATTTTTTATGCTTATATTTAATGGGTCGCACTATGTGCAGTGTGAGCAATAAAAACCAAAACTCCAGGTGCTCTCATGACAACCAGACTGAAAACCTTATGTGCACCCGTTAATCATTCATTCATAGTATAGTAAAGATACACACTAAATTATGTCACTTTTTGAAATTTGGCTCACAACACTGGAAACATGAGTTATGAAATGCTACAATTATTGGGATGAAATCAAAATTGGCAATTTACTTTAATACACGTAACTGTGACTGATTCAACAATTCTAAAAACAAAAATAAACATTTATGTAAACATGCTCCAAATACTGACTTTGAATATATTTAAAATGCACACAAACCATCTTTTGGACTGTCTGGACATTGTGTTGCATTATCATATTCAAAACACATGTTCTGCATTATTTTAAATAATACGATTATTACTATTATTTCAATCATTTTTTTCTCAACCAAAACATAATAAAATATTTATTTACTCTACTTATTTACTAAATATTTATTTGCCAAAGCAGAATTTCTCGTTTTTCGAGTTTAGTGCTAAAACAACAAAAACTAAATAAAACATTGTAACAAAATCTATACAGACACATTCAAACTAATAAAACCGAAGAGCACAAAAACTTTAAATGATTAAAAACAGAAAATCTCAAATTAATAAATGTGAAATAAAATTCAAATATTTGCCAATAAGAGTATTGTTTATCAGCGATATTAAAAATAACACTGGGAGCGTTTACATACACGTTCTTAAGTCGATTATGCTTAATAAGCCGAAAACACACTTGGTCATGTAAATGCGGTAACCCGTTTTCTTTTATCGGAGTACGGTCATAAACGGCGTTTATTGCCTCTTACTCCGATTTCGCACAGCATGTAAACGCAATAACCTGCTTTCTGTCGGGTTATTGAAGTGTGCATTTGTGATACGTGACAGGAACGCATCGTTAGTGCAGATTTAAGCACATCTAGACCGAGCAAACATCTTGCAGTAAAGAAAGTTAATTTATGTCCTCTCAAACATCTTTTTCTTCTCTTTCCCGAACACGACACTGTACGTTCAAACCATCTTTTTGTTCCATCGGGTCGTGGTCACACGTCGGCAAAGGTTTCGGTCACATGGCGCTTTTAACTGCAGGAAGGAATAGATAATATGCTGTAAGCTTCCCGCCATGTTGCAATCTGTATTTAACATCACAACTGAGAATGTATGGAATACTCTGGTCAGTTATAACCGCAAAAAATGATTATATTTTGACGTCACTCATGTGAAAATATGCTGATTATTAATCATGAATTCTGTAAACGCAGCTTACACTTGCTTTGTCAGGTTACTGATGTGCATGTAAACGGGGAAAACTGGTTATTTTAATAAGCTCATATTTGTGAGTTATCAGCTTACTGGTGTGCATGTAAACGTGCTCACTGTTTTTCCATCGGTTGTTTTGTGCCACTGTGTGGACGCACTCACCTGAGGTCACGCACTTCCTGTTGAGTGTGCTGGTACTGTGACACCATCCGAGCGAGATCAAAACTGTGCGTTCGGTACGAATCTGTAAAACTCTCCAAAGTCTGCGGAATAAAAATATCACACCTGACCTGTGCCAAAACAGTGTGACCTGAACCAAAACAGCACACTGAACAAGCTATTTGCTGAAACTACATGGCAAAAATATCTCCTGCAGAACATAAACTCTTATGTGAAAAGCATATATTCAGCACCATGACCTGTGTGTTTGGAAACATTAGCCGATCATAACTGAAGTCATTTTAAATGCATGTTAAAGGTACAGTACCAAAAACACCCCTTCAAGATTAATAATGTAAAGGATGAGAAAAGGCAAAGGTTTGGGGGATTTTGTAATGTTTTTGAAGTACGTCCCTTATGTTCACCAAGACCGCGGAGGGGTGCTCTGAGTGTATATGTGTTCGCTCTCTCTCTCTCTTGGTACGTGTAAGTATCACTGTCTCTAAGTTTCAACCGCTTATGAGTGTTTTCTATTATATCGAGTTGAAGGAATGGCGTGGTTTGGGGTTGCTCTCTTTATGTTTTTGTTTTACAGACGTTTTCAGTGAGTTTCTGTTCCTGTGCGTTTTTGTTGGTGGTTGTCTCAGGTAAGTCTTAATTATCAGGCTTTCAAAGAACAGCAGGTATTTGAAACATAATGTTCTGTGACATTCATATGTCCCCCACCTTTGATCAATTGCATGCTGCTTGTTAACAACCTTATTAACTGCTTTCCTCCTGCCATTTTGACCTAGTGCGTGGCATTTCTTTACTTTAGAGCTGCGTTCATACTGTCTCCTTGTTTCTCTGGCCTCTGACTGGAGCTGGAACGTATCTTCCTCCTGCCGCACTACAGAAACACAAACCAGTTTGCTTTTTTAACATTCATGAACACGGTGTAAATGTAACCAGAGTCTGAATGCCTATCAATATTGCAGGCGTTGTGAATGTGAAGCCAACACAAACACAGGCAGTATCTGAGCGGGATGTTTATTTGCGTGACAGTGAAAGCAGCAGATCGGCTGTGCGTGTGTTTATTTTGACATTATTCAGAGAGCCCTGACTGTAATAACACAACACTGAAAGAGTTTGATTTATGCGTGTAACACTACAGTGTATACATCGAATACACTCAGGTGGAGAAACATGAAAAGTAACTAGTTTATGACCTACTGAGTTTGTTTTTGAGAATGTCCACCTCTCTCCTGAGTTGCTCCAGTTCTTCTCTGCGCAGTTTAGAGCTGAAACTGTGGATGGACAAACATAGTTATAAAGAGTAAATAGCTGTGATTTTCAACTACTACATGTACACTGCTGTTAAACTGCTTCTTTTACACTAGTGGAACACTAGCACACTTAAATCATACCTTATTTATGTGTTCCGGAGCAATAGAATGAATACTTACTATGATTTTTATGATGATATTGATATAAAATTAGAAAATCGTGGCTCTTAAGGTGATATTAAGCAACTTCTAATTTGGTCAGTTCTTTTCTTGTCTTGAGACTCAACAACGTTGAGGTACACAATATAAATATTGCATATACATTATACATCTCTGAAGAATTACCTTTCTTGGCAGTTTCCCAAAGCCTCTACTCTACTCTACTCTACTATGCTACTCTTACTCTACTCTACTACTCCACTCTAACTCCACTCTTCCTCCACCTACTCCATCTCTACTTCCACTCCACTCCAGCTCCACTCCACCCTCCTCCCAGGGTGGGTTGGGGGGGGGGACTCCCACTCCACGTTTATTATCATACATAAAACAATATAAGACTAAAAAAACAGAAAACCTTTCTTCTTGGTTGTTCCGTTTCTGTGATGGGGCGGTAGTGGGGCACTGTTTGATCTGACCTCGTCAGACGGCGCACATGTCTAAGGTCTCTCCCGATTCGCGTGATATTCTGGTCGTTCACCCCTTATGGCTCTGGAGAACGGGGTAGGTCTCTCTTGGTCTGGTCCAGGACTCAGTGATCTCCGCCCCGCATCCCGCTCTCTCTCCTCCAGTTTATCCTGAAGTCTCTTCTGCTCCTCTGGAAGACAGAGATTCTGGAGTAAATGTGACCTCAGTAACAACAGAAATAGTCCATTTACTTATTTATAGGAAAGAAGTGTTAATTGCAATAAAATTGTAGTATAATGAAGTACATTGAAACTGATTGATGATCACCTTGTAATGTTTGCATTTGTCTTTGCTGAGTGTTTCGTTCTCTTTCTAGTAATCGAAGACTCTGTGTTAAAGTCTCAATGGCCTGTGACAAAAACAACATTTAAAACTGGTTTGTTATTCTAGAATGATCCGTTGTTGAATTAATTTTATTATATTAAATATAAATCTCCAAAACAAAAAGGTAAACAGATACATTCTGCCCCCATTTACAATGACAGTAAGGGGTAAAGTACAAGCATAAGTAGAAGCTCACCCAAATAACGTAAGAAGGGTCCCTAGTTGAGGTTCAAGCGGTGATAATGGAAAACATATGTCAATCCGTACAAAGGTGACTTGTCCATGAAAACAAGTGAGTGATGATATTTACTACATTCTCGGCTTCACAGGCGCAACTAGTTGCGGTTACATGTACTTATCAGCAAAAGTTGGAATTTACAAAATACCTTAAAGAATCAGGGCATGTACACCTAATCATAATCAACTATTCTGCAACTTCTTAGGACCTTTTAATCATGTACAATTTAACAGTAAAAAATTTTTTTTTTTTTGTACTCTGTTGTGTAGCACTTTATTTGCCAAAAATTAAAAAGAACTGTTAAATTTTCATTTGATCATATTTTGATTTTAATCAATTAATTAATTAAATCAGTTCATGTTTCATGGCTTCATTTGATAACCACCGTTTTTGATAATAAAGTTGTATTAATCATAAATCAAGGAAAATTCTAATAGAAAATGTCTGAAAAAAATAAAAGTGCCCTAATATTGTAAAAATTTTACTAAATTATTAAATTGCTAAGGTTTTATGAATTCAACTGATTAGACATTTTTGAATAACATTTAATGAAACAATGAAAACTAAATCCAGAAAAATTTTAAATGGAAACCACAGAATTTGGCAAAAAAAATATGAGGGATTTCCTAAGGCCCTAATTAAAAGTAATTTACTTTTTGTCAATCTTTTGATCAATTGTTGTTACATTTAAAAATATTTCAAATGATTAGACATTCCTTTTGATTACAAAATTGTTATTTTAATTAATAAAGTTTGATCTCTTCAAGAGTGAGTGCTGCACCTTTTTCAACTGACATAAAATTTTATTTTAACCATTAAAACGGAATCCAGAAAAATTTTACTGAACCCCCACCCCCCCAAAACAACAACAACACAGAATCCAGAAAAAAATTCAACGTAATTTAGGAAAAAATATAACATTTCAAAGGGCCCTACCAATGTATTACGTGATCCATATACACATATTAATAGCACACTATCTTGGTTGTTCACCAGAACTGGACATTAACATGTGATTTGAGCAGGTGTTAGTCTGACCTGACTCTGCTGCTGTAATTGTGTTTGGATGGTGGTCAGATCTGACCACTGAACCGTAGACAACTTCAGATCAACACCGGCTGTGACCTCTCTGACCGGAAACACATCTACAGAGAGAAACACACGGCCACGTGAAATCAGAAATATAAACAAATATAAACATTAGACGGAATAACTTACACTAAATGGAAATTACAACCCCAATTCCAGAGAAGTTGGGACGTTTTGTAAAATGCAATAAAATCAAGAATCTGTGATTTGTTCATTCTCTTTAACTTTTATTTAATTGACAAAAGTACAAAGAAAAGATTTCCAAAGTTTTCACTGACCAACATAAATGTATTTTGTAAATATGAACAAATTTCGATTTTGATGGCTGCAACGCATTCCAAAAAAGTTGGGACCGAGGCAAAATAAAAGTGAAAAGGTTATAGAACATCCACTTTAAACTGTTTTGAAACAGTTCACAGTTAGCAGGTGAATTGGTAATAGGTCAAGGTATCATGTTTGGGTATAAAAGGAGCATCTCAGTCTTTGCAAGCAAAGCTGGATCATGGCTCATCACTTTGTGCCAAATTTCACGAGAGAAGTGTCAAACAAATCAAGAATCACATTTCACAATGCAAAATTGCAAAGACTTTAAGTCTTTCACCAACTACCACACGTAATATTGTGAAAAGATTCAGTGAATCCAGAGAAATCACAGTACATGTAGGGCAAGGCAGGAACCCTCAGTTAAATGTGCATGACCTTTGAGCCCTCAGATGGCATTGCATAAGAAACCGTCATGCTGCGGTGTTAAATATAGCCACATGGGCTCAGGAGTACTTCAGAAAACTGCTGTCACTTAACACAGTCTGCTGCTGCATCAAGAAATGCAACTTGAAACTCTGTTACTCGAGGAGAAAGCTATACATCAATTCTATGCAGCGATGCCGCCGGGTTCTCTGGGCCAGAGCTCATCTCAGATAGTCAAAAAGACAGTGGAAATGTGTGCTGTACTCAGATGAGTCCACATTTCAACTTGTTTCTGGGAAAAATGGATTTTGAATTCTCAGTCCCAAAGACCAAAAGGACCATCCAGACTTTCATCAGTGACAGATGCAAAAGCGAACATCTGTCATGTTATACAAGTGCATCAGTGCAAACAGCATGGGTGACTTGCATATGTGTGAAGGTACCATTGACATGGAGGCATATATTGGAGTTGTACAGAGAAATATACTGCCGTCAAGATGATGTCTTTCATGGGAAGTCCATGGTTATTAGATCAAGACAATGCCAGCACACATTCTGCATGTGCTACAACAGTGTGCTTTTGTGGACACCGAGTGAATGTGCTAGACTGGCCTGCCTGCAGTCCAGATCTGACTCCTATTGAAAATGTATGACCAGTCATGAAAAGGAGAATCAGACAACGAAGATCACAGACTGCTGAGCATCTGAAGCCTTGTTTCAAGAGAGACTGGACAAAAATTTTGCTTGAAAAACTTTAACAATTGGTACCCTTAATTCCCAAACAATGAAATATTGTAATTAAAAGGAAAGTTGATGTGACACAGTGTTAAACGTGCCTCTGTCCCAACTTTTTTTTGGAATGTGTTGCAGCCATCAAAATACATTTACGTTGGTCAGTGACAACTTTGGAAATCTTTTCTTTGTACTTTGTCAATTAAATAAAAGTTAAAGAGAATGAACAAATCACAGATTCTTGATTTTATTGCATTTTTAAAAAAAAGTCCCAACTTCTCTGGAACTGGGGTTGTAAAACTGAAATAAGTTTAGCCGAAACAATAAAATGAATTACCATAAATAAAAACTAAAACTGAACTAAAACAGGAACAGAAATAAATGTAATTTAAACCTAAATAGTAACAAAAAAAATTAAATGACAAAATAACATTTTTACAGCTAAATTACTTAACTTAAAATATAAAAAGCTTATTTTAAAGTGTTAATAATAAAAACTAAACTAACACTCATCCCAAATAGAATATGCAACCTAGTATTTTAACATTTTGTCAATAAAAGTTTGTAAGACTTGTACTAACTTCCAAGACTTCTTCAGGTCTGGAAGGGATTTTTAAAAAATCTCTTTTATTTCCAGATTAGGAACAGAAAACATTAACACAGAACATTCCCCATCTGCCAACATTTATTATTTATGCTCCATTAATGGACTTAATAATCATTTAAAAATTAGTTTACCTTCTGTTACTCTGGGAGATCTTGAATGCGCAGTAAGGCGTTCCTTGTAAGATAAAATATGAATAACTGAGGTAAATTAAAACTTACTACAAAAGAAAGTCAGTCACGCAGGTCCAGAATAACATGCGTGAGTAAACAGAACTGTAATTTTAAAGGGGTCATATGAATGCGATTTCATTTTTTCCTTTCTCTTTTGAGTGTTACAAGCTGTTGGTGCATAAAAAATATCTGTGAAGTTGCAAAGACTAAAGTCTTTAAACCAAAGAGATATTCTTTATCAAAAGTTAAGACTCTGCCACGCCCCCCTAAAACGGCTCGTTCTAACATGCCCCCACATATCTACCTCACTATGTGGAAATATTTGCATAATGCCGCCCAAATGTTCACGCAAAGAAAGAAGGCGTGGTTTCAGTAACCGCAGTTAGTGTTGAAGCAGCATGTCAGGGAGACGCTGTGTGTTTCTAGGCTAAAGCAAAAGCACTTTATTTGGTCTTCCGAAAGTAGATGCAATTAGGAATCTTTAAGAGATTTACTCACAACAGAACAGCAATGCATTTTATGACGACCGTTTCGTGAACCTAGGAGAGGAGGTAATTCTGACTTTGCTATGACAATCTGGCACTTCTGAATCAGCGCCTGCATGTATGTTTTATTATTTGCTATTGACTGTTCAAATGCTGAGTTTTGCGCATCGTGTGTGTGTTTGTGGGAGAGAGATAGAGAGAGATATAGAGAGAGAGAGAGAGAACAGACAAGACAGACAGACAGACAGTGTCACCTCACAGTGGAGTCAGCTGTCTTAACCGTGGCTTGTGTACGGCAAACACATACAGCTTCATCACTGTGTCTGTCACGCGACTCTGTTCCCTTTCGGGCTCTGTCTTTACATTTATTTGAAAGATGAAGCTCGCGATTATGAAAAGGGGCGTTACATTTCCAACGAGTGCATGCGATGTTCGGCCAATCACAATGCACAGGGTCAGCTAGCCATCAGAGCAGACGTCGCTTGTCGGAAGGAGGGACTTTGTAGGAAACTAAGCTTTTGAGAGAGGTGGGGCATAGAGGACTTACAATAATGTGCAGTATTTGAAAAATATGTGTTTTTTGAACATTAAAGCATACATATTTCCTGTTACACCAAATTCACAAAATAATGATCTTTAAAAAAGCATCATATGACCCCTTTAAATGAACTGTCCCTTTAATTCATCAAGAGCGCACTCTAGCGGCTAGTATCTGCAACATACTAAACTGACACATATACAGAAAATTCAAATTAATCTAATTATTAGTGATGAAATAGTCTCTTACTCTAATTTTTGCGACACTTCCATCAGCCTCGGAGATGATGGAGCTCAACTGTTGATCCCAGTTCATCCTGAGCGGCTGATAATCAACTTCTCGATTAAAGTACGAGCCTAACCCCAGCCTGCGTTATGCAGACACATAGAGCCACGGGAATGATGACAGGTGAGGTTACAGCGACAGGTAAACGGATCGCGAAGCGACACTTGATATAATGCAGAGGAGTGTTTCAGCTTTAGGAAACAAACGACTGAAATAACGCTTCAAAACCCACGCGCGAGAAACTCTATGAGGCCGGTCATTTCAAAGAAACCTCACGAACGCATGTCCTATCATAAAAATGGTCATTAAAGGAGTTATTATATGTCTAAAATCCTCTATTCATGGGATCAGTGCCCATTTCAGTTTAAATCCAGGAGCCACTATATTTACGCCACTTCCGGAACAACAGATGGCTTATGGGAAATGTGGTGAATCTCGTTTAATGGCCGCTCCCTCCTCAGGAAAGAAGGGATACAGCTAATTTTCCTGCCCTATTCGATTGTGTTTTATTAAAGTCTACACCTACCCCAACCCTAAACCTACCCATTACAATAATGAAAAAAATAGTAATTATTGTTGTACAGTGTGACAAAATTAGGCTGTATTGATGTGCGCATGCCCAGTAGCGCCATACCTATCCCTTCTAGCCTTAAAGGAACACTCCACTATTTTTGAAAATAGGCTCATTTTCCAACTCCCCTAGAGTTAAACAGTAGAGTTCTACCGTTTTCGAATCCATTCAGCCGATCACCGGGTCTGGCGGTAGCACTTTTGCTGGCCATACCAATGGGTGGCGGCAGACAGCAATGATATTACGGCAGGGGCGGTTTTAAATGACTGTTAAAAAACGTATTTTTAACAGTATTTTACTGTAAAATTACATGTAATGTCCAATACGGTTTTTCACCTTATATAGTAGGGGAATTTACCGTTTAACCATTTAACAGGTTTTTACTGTATTTTTTTTTACAGTCTTTTACTGTTAAAATCGCAATCATTTTTTACAGTGTACTAAAAACAATTAAAACAATTACAAGACAACAAAATTACTAAAACTTTAAAAATAAAATGAAACAGAAAACACCTCAATACTAAAGTAACACTGATGTGGTAAATCTTCATGCACTTGGTTGTTATAATATGCATTTTTCAAATAATGTAATTTCTATGCAATTTATGAGGGAAAACTGAACTGAACTTTGTCATTTCTGTGCCGTTTATTTAAAACACAAATGAACACACTGGATTCTTACAGTGAGAAATGAGCCTCTAGTGTTTTTCTAAATTTGCACAACAGAGAAAATAAAGGTGTTTTTTTATCTTGTCATCTTCATAGAATGTAGAATTAGAATAGTAAACATAATTTTCACTGTTTATAATATCTGGGCCATTTGACCCATTTCAACCCACAGTTGCATCCGAGCAGCGTTCTCCCAGTGTTCACCGTGCAAAGAAACAGACCCAGCAAAGCAACCATACCGAACGACCCACGGTGGCGCTTCTTGGGCTCTAACAGGACAGAACACAACACAGAAACACATTTCACTAGCTGTTTTGATCTGTATTCATACTGTCAGTTTACTTGTCTTTAATATACACAGATCAGTACGGTAGAAGTGCAAAGAGACTCACTTCCGGAAGAGTATCCATGAGCGTACAGCACCCGACTGACGATCCAGATCATTCCCAACACGCTGGCCAGACGCTGAGAAGCACAACCATAACAAACAGTTCACTTCACAGTTTGCGTTAGCTTGCATGCATGCATATTTATAGTGTACCTCCAGGTAAGGGTTAATAAAGCTTGAATCTGTACTCACTGGATGCTGAATCCCTCCCACAGATAATTGAAACAGGAATGGCGACAAGAGTTCAACGCTGTTTTACAATAATAATCACAGATGTGAAAATCAATAAATCATCGGCAAATGAATAAGGACCACAACATTCACTTTTCTATAAAATGTAAAACATTCAGTAAGCTGATATTTATTGCAAAGGAAACTTTAATATTTAGCAGTAATATAAGATTTGCTGTGAATACACACATATTTCCTGTATATGTGATGCATGCTGTACATACGTGTTCTGATGCGCTCGCTGGATACAGTTGAATTTGTTACCAGTCTCTGTATCATCACTGTACATTGTCGGATACTATAAAGTAAAATAAATACTTTCTTCTTGGTTTAGGGCAAACTAATTAAACTAATGAGACCATTAAGCAAAATCTTTGAAGTACTCTAAAAAAGTTGTTCTCAACCAGACATGGTGATAGGAATAAATGCTAATGCAAACAATCAATCGCAACTGAACGTATAATTGTGTATGGTTAGGATAGCAAAACTTACAATTTTTTGAAAAGGAAAGCTGTGTGTGAATTGTCTGAATTTTGGGGCCTTGAACTAAAACTTTGGAACTCACTGTTAAATTATGAGTGCATGTGCAGTGATTAGTGTATGTTAAGTTACCTGGACATTGTATTTAATCCGAGCCTTCACCACAGCATGAGACAGATGAGCCATCAGGAGAAACGATGCCGCTCCGGTTAGAGCCACATAGCCGTACTCTTTGGACAAAACCACCATCTTTTAGACTGAGGAGAAAACAGAAATATTAAAGGATCTGTGTGAGATGACAACATACAGATGTGGACAACACAGAAGGACTAGGAAATATGGGACTACAGAAATATCCCCATTTGATGCTGATTACAAATCAAATGAGAAAGTGCTCAGTCATCTCCGTCTGTGATAGTGCAGTGAACTCAAAGTGGACTTTTGTTACTATCAAAAGCACAAAATGAGAGTAGGTCATAAGCAGCTGCAGTAAAGTTAAAGTCAATTTATTTTAATAGTTGTCAAACATCTACATTTTTGTTAAATAAGCACACATGCAGGAAAAGGTCAATTTGCTGCATGCACCATTCATAACAGTGTAAAAGCAAAAGACATGCATTCATGTCGGTAATTTTGATTTGTTCACATTATTCAGACACAATCATTATTGTCAATCAAGACAGTTTTAAAGACATTTGCTGATTTTCTTTTGTTACCTGTTCTGTGCTTCTATGCTGGTTATCTGGAGGACGGAGGCCAGAGAACAAAGATCATGTAGTAAATGTGACGCTTACGGGTAAAGGGTCAAACTCCATAAGCCCCATCCGGTCCTCCTTCAAGAAGCTAGGAGTTTGTTTAGAAAATGGAACCATTTAAAAATGATTTTTACAATGCGTATGACTTTTAAATACAATTATAAAATATAAAATAACGCATATCAAAAAAAAAAAAAAAACATCCTGTTTTCTATAAAAATAAAAATGTTTTTTGTTTTTAATGCCATGTCAGCAGCAGGACTATGGCAAAAACAAAGTCATAATAGTTGCACAATTAACAAAGAACTAAGACTTAAAGGGTTAGTTCACCCAAAAAAAATTCTGCCATTAATTACTCACCCTCAAGTCATCCTAGATGTACATGACTTTTCTTTCTTTCGACGAATTCAGCGGAGTTTATTAAAAATGGTCTTTGCATGGTCACACGGCTCCGGGGGGTGAACAAAGCCTTCTGTAGCAAATCAATGCATTTTTGTAAGAAAAATAAACATATTCAGAACATAATAATCACTTTAATCTAGTTTGCACCAACAGTTGTACACGGAAGCATTTCCGGGCTGATGCGTATAGGTCAATTATGTCAATAACAAGAAGAAATTAAACATTAAACCGGTTTTAGAACCCGCCGACTTAGAGGGGTCATATGACGTTGCTAAAAAAGACCATTATTTTGTGTATTTGGTGTAATAAATGTGTTTATGTGGTTTAAGGTTCAAAAACACATAATTTTACACATACTGTACATTATTGTTTTTCTCCTCCATTATGCCCCGCCTTTCCTGAAAACGCCGTCGCTTTTTACAAAGCTCATCTGTCTGAAAAGCGAGGTGTGCTGTGATTGGCCGGCTATCCAATGCATTGTGATTGGCCGAATACCTCGAGCATGTGAACGGCCCCCACCATATTGGTGAATGATGCCCTGTCCGGCCAGATGCACGAGACAAAACCAGTAAAACCCATTATAAACTAGGCATTTTTGCATCCAGTGGGGACATAATTACGTTTTATAATGACTTATACGGTCTTTTTAAGCTTTGTGTTGCATCGCGCCGCGTAAACAAAAACATGTCTGCATTTGTGATCGGAAAAAATGACAAACAACAAGCCCTACTCTACTCTGCCCAAAAAACTCACTTTAAATATGAAAACGTAACTTACAGTCTGTAACAGTGTGTGTACATCCAACTTACCGCTCGATTCTTAGTCGGTCCAGTTTTCTTGAAGGCCAAACCGAAGTATGTTTATTCACAGAAAAAAAAAAAAATTTACAACGAAACACAGCATCACACACGGTGGCCTACAGTGAGGAACGGCCGGCGGGCTTTTTACATGCACAGACGTGAGCAGAGGGGGCCGGTGGGTTTGAGAACGGTGCGGCCGGCGGATTCGACGAAGGAGGCGTGCGGCAACCACATGTGACGACCCCGGCTGGACTCCACTTCGTCCATGGTGAAAACCGATCCGGCGATCCACAGCGTGTGAATTCTCAAGCACCAGCACGGATCAGCTCCAGGCATGACGAAGGGGATATTGTCCTCTTTTGGAAGCCCAAACAAATTAGTTTCGCTTTCACAACGAAGCACAGCATCTTCACGACATGGCGGCGGCAACAATACTACAGCGAGAATAAAAGTTAGCCTTCTTTCTTTCTTGCGTGAACATTTGGGCCGCATTATGCAAATCTTCCCAGATAGTGAGGTAGATATGTTGGGGCGTGTTAGAACGAGCCGTTTTTTGGTAGGCGTGGTTGACTCTTAACTTTAAAGAATATCTCTTTTGATTTGAGAATTTAGTCTTTGCAACTTTTACAGATCTTCTTTATGCACCACGAGCTTGCTAACACTCCAAAGAGAAAGAAAAATTTAAATCGCATCATATAACCCCTTCGTAGACACCAAAGAATTAACTATAGTGTTCCTCCTCCACAGAACTCTTTAGTAAAAAGACGAAAAATGTATACGATATGAAGAGAAGCATGAGTGTATTATATTGCGCTAGTGTCAGGAAGACTTTTCACAAACTGACAGACGACATCTGTTCAACATTTGGTTATTTGTTGTACGACTGGATACTTAGAACATTTTGGTATAATATAATACATCAATCCAATCGGTCTTTTGCGTTTCTCAGGTTAAAAAATAGAACGAACGGCTATCCGCCCGAAATACAACTATTCTGATGTACAGTCATACCCAAGCGATTAACTACTGTTACAACTACATTCAAACATTACTTACGAAAACAACACAATTTTACAAAAAATAATAATAATTCTAATCCATAATAATACTCATACAGCAAATAATTTCTTATGCTTTAACCCAACTCAGAAGCCCCGCAATTTCGCAGGGCATCAAAAAATTAGTTTATACTCATTGTGTTCCTCCCCACGGAAATCTTTAGTAAAAGGCGAAAGATTTATACGATATGAAGAGAAACATGAGTGTACTAGCTTTAAGAAAGCAGCAGTACGTACTTGAGTGACAGGAACACATTTCACAAGAACGGTTGGAGACTGACAAGACCTCTGTTCAACATTTGGTTATATTTATTGTACTTAGAACATTTTGTATAATACATCAATCTATTCGGGCTTCTCTTTTTGTTTTTAAATAGGAATTTAGGTCAAAATAAATAAGACCACGATTCCTGATTAAAAGACACAGACGGGTACTTGCAGATAGGCCTACAACTGACCAAAAGAGAGCACTATTTCATTAGTGAATACAAAGGAAATGTTCTCTTCACAGAAGCTAACACAAACACTAAAACAAAGTGATGAGCCTATTTTGACAGACACTGTTGAAAACATAGCATAACTTGTCGTTTCTATGTTGAGTTGGGATAAAAAGAGCAAAATAAAATACGGACGAACCCACCCGGTCTTTTATTTTTGTACTTTTAAATAAGAGTTTAGGTAAAAAATAATAAAAAATACACTCAGCGATCGCTTTTAGACTGATATAGCTGACCAAAAGAGGGCACCGTCTCATTACTGAATACAAAAAAAATGTTCTCTTCAGAGTCTAACACGAGCTTTAAACTGAAAGTGAACTCGTATTTGAGTCTGTCCTCGATGACGTAGCGGGACTATATCCACTATGTAGTGGATTTTTATGCGCATGCGCTGTAGAAGGTCTCGAATAAATTCATATTTTTATTTACGTTTTATCATTTTGCAGACGCTTTTATCCACAGTGACCTGATCTAAGTGAAGTCTAAGGCAGTACATGCAGCGAGGGTTCTTGACCTACAGACTGCAGCGAGTACCTCTTGGAAGATTCCGTCCAACTTCAAGACCAGCGAAACAACCAATTGCTTCAATGTGAACAAACATATAACAGCTGGACAAAAATATTTCTGACATTAAACTCGATTGAACAGCCCCGCAGTTAAGCAGTCATTCAAATAAAGAAAACATAGAGTCCATTACTCAAAAACAACTGTTTTGATCTGATCGCAGCCTATATAGCCATAATAACAATAATTCTGACTTTAAACTCGATCGAACAGCCCCGCAATTAAGCAGGGCATCTAAAAATTAGCTTATACTCATTGTGCTCCTCTCCACGGAAATCTTTAGTAAAAGGCGAAAGATTTATACGCTATGAAGAGAAACATGAGTGCACTAGCTTTAAGAAAGCAGCAGTACGTACTTGAGCGACAGGAACACATTTCACAAGAACGGTGGGAACCTCACGGACAAAATCTGTTCAACATTTAACACTGACCTATTTGTAACCTGATGGTTAGAATATT
This sequence comes from Sinocyclocheilus anophthalmus, assembly GCA_018155175.1. Classification (NCBI taxonomy): domain Eukaryota; kingdom Metazoa; phylum Chordata; class Actinopteri; order Cypriniformes; family Cyprinidae; genus Sinocyclocheilus; species Sinocyclocheilus anophthalmus. Next base: position 32,014 of record JADLZN010011334.1, read on the forward strand.
CTGTACACTATAATAAAGCAACCCACCCGGTCTTTTCTTTTTGTACTTTTAAATAAGAGTTTAGGTAAAAACAAACTCACATTAAGCTGCAAGCAGCGATGAACGGGCCCTCGCACCCGGGCTCACCGCCACCCGGTGGCTTTAGGAAAACAGCTAATGGTGGGCAATATGCATTTAAAGTGGTAAATATATGGAAATATGTCAAAAGTAATTTATATGTGCCAAACTTCCTGCTGCCAGCTGGTGGCGCTATGATTATAACTGGATGTTGGCATGTAGGTGTCTTCAGGCCAGCACTTTTATTAAACATGTGAAGTCTGGTGCAGATTGAACATGGTATGTTTGAGTTAGTGTAAAGCATGGCATATCTTGTTGCCAACAGGTGGCAATATAATTATTACAGAACTTGGCATGTAGATGTCTTCAGGCCAGCACTTTTATCAAACGTGATGTTTGGTGCAGATTGGACATTGCATGTTTAAGTTAGTGTAAAAAAAGTAATTTCCTGTTGCCAGCAGGTGGCGCTATGATTATTATTGAATATTGGCCTTAAGATGTGTTCTGGCCAGGACTCCTATCAAACGTGACGTTTGGGGGGGGCAGATCGGACATTGCATGTTTAAGTTAGTGTAAAACAAGTAATTTTCTGTTGCCAGCAGGTGGCGCTATGATTATAACTTAATATTGGCATGTACATGTTTTCAGGCCAGGATTCTTATCAAATATTTTAAGTTTAGGGCAGATTGGACATTGCATGTTTAAGTTACTGTGAAACAAGTCATTTCCTGTTGCCTGCAGGTGGCGCTATAATTATTACTGAATATTGGCTTTTAGATAAGTTCAGGCCAGGACTCTCATAAAACATGTGAAGTTTGAGTCAGATTAGACATTGTATGCAAGAGTTACAACAACTTCCTGTTTGATTGTGTTAATAGCATGCTTTAGCACTTAGCTAAGTGTTGCTAGCATGGTATGAGCACATTTCTAGCATGTTTAGCACACAATGGCGTATTTTATTGTGTTGCTAATAGTGCAGCACAGTGCTAAACATGTCACTTCCTGTTGCCAGCAGGTGGCGCTATGACTATAACTGAATATTGGCATGTAGATGTGGTCTGTTCAGGCTGTAATCACACATTTTAAGTTTTTCGGAATTGGACACTGCCTGCCTGAGTTTCATACATTTCCTCTTTCACTGCATTAATAGCATGCTTTAGCACTTAGCTAAGTGCTGCTAGCATGTTTCAGTATGTTTCTAGCAAGTTGCCAGCCTATGAAACAGTTGCTGACGATTTTTAATATGTTCTCCGTGTGATTCTCAACCCTGTTAAAGCAGTGTCACTTCCTGTTGACAAGCACGTGGCGCGATTGAGTATAGTTCTGAATTGGGCACAGACGTTATTGTTCAGGACATAAAACCTTGAACGTGTTGAAGTTGGGGCGATTGGACACTGCATGCCTGATTTACGTACTTCCCCCCCCCCCCCTCACCCCAATCATTAATCTCTGACTTATATCAAATGCTTTAGTCATTTAGGACCTAAGTGTTGCTAGCATGTTTCAGTAAGTTTATAGCATATTGCCAGCCAATGTAATCATCTTGCTGAGCATTGATTTTTGTAATATGTTCCTGGAACTCCTAACAGTGTTTAACATGTACTTCCTCCGTGCCAGCAGGTGTGCGCTCATGCGATAACTGAAATTTGACGGCCTGGTCCACTTTGTTCAGGACACAACACCGTGCCGTCCACACCTGTGAGTTTGGGCGAGATCAGACCTTGCTTTGTTTGCCTTGTATTGTACAGTGCTCAACTTCCTGTTTCATGGCGAAACCTCAAACTTTGTCAGGCCGCACACGGTACACGCCACTATGATGAAACTCAAATCTTCGGCCACAATTTAACGTCACAAAGGCCTTATGATGACCCTCACCAAATTTGAAGATGATCCGATTAAAACTGTAGGAGGAGTTCGTCAAAATACGAGGCCTGGAAATGTCAAAAACTGCACAAAAACTGTACAGTAAATTCAGAATAACGTACATCCTGTTGGGTTTTGGATTTTGTACCAAGAGACTTTTTTTGTAGGTAATGGTGTGTTACACATGTGTACCGATTTTCGTACGTGTACGTAAAACGTAGCTCGAGGCGCACTCCGTTGAAATGTTTTAGGTGGCGCTGTCGAGTCATTTTGCCACACCCACTTCTGAAACCCATATCAGATGTCAATTTTCGCCAGTTCTGATACGTGTGCAAAGTTTCGTGAGTTTTCGAGCATGTTTAGGCCCTCAAAAATGCGATCATTCACGGAAAAGAATAATAATAATAATAATTAAAGCTGCAAGCAGCGATGAACGGGCCCTCGCACCCGGGCTCACCGCCAGCGGGCGTCTTTAGTAAGACTGCGAGCGGCGAGCAATATGCATTTAAAGTGGTTAATGAAGGAGGAATATGTCATAGTCATTATATGTGCCAATCTTCCTGCTGCCAACTGGTGGCGCTATGACTATAACTGGAATTTGGCATGTAGATTTCTTCAGTCCAACACTTTTATCAAACATATGAAATTTGATGCAGATTGAACATGGTATGTTTGAGATAGTATAAAGCATGATGCTCTTCAGATTGGACTAACAGATATAGTCGCGCTTACTGAGTTAGACGGAATAGTGGTCCACTTGATGTATCTTCAGGCATGACTGCGTTTCCCAAGTATGTACGAGAGTTGTAGGTGCAAATTGATATTGTATGCTTTATTAGTGTAAACTGCCATTTCCTGATTGCCAGATGGACGTGCGCTATGGCCAACTGGGGAATACTCGGCAGATGACATCTGTTCAGTCGACTCTTCTCAACATATGCACTTTGGTGCAGATTGAACTGGTTGTTTGAGTTAGTGTAAAGCCATGATGTGTTCTATTGACAGACAGGTGGCACGTAATTATACACTGATATGGCCTTTTGATTACTTCAGGTCAGTACTATTATCAAACATATTAAGTTTGGTGCAGATTGGACATTGCATGTAAAGTTAGTGTAATCAAGCACACTTCCTCGTATACCTCAGCAGTTTGGCGCTGCTATCATCTGTTTAACTATTGGCCTTTAGAGTCTTCAGTCCATAGAGCTTTGTGTCAAATTGGCATATTGTATGTTTAAGTTAGTTAACACACATCCCTTTCCATGGTCTCTTCAGATGCGGGCTGCTACTGAACTATACTGCTAGTGTGTGGCACCAACAAGATCTGGATATCAGGTCTACGATTCTTAATCATTACACACTAGACGTGTGGCTGGCACGCCTTGCATGGTATGATTTGAGTCTAAGTGTGTAAGCATGATTTTCGTCTATTTGTCCAACGGTTCGTGCTATGGATTACAATAACTCCATATTGGCCTTTAAGTGTCTTCAGGCCTAGACTCTTTGTGCAACTATTAGTGGACATGCTATTTAAGTATACAGGGTTAACACATCCATTTTCCTTGTTTGCCATCAGGTGGGCCAGTCTAGATTACTATGGAATATTTGACTATCAGAACTTGTCGGCCAGTACTGTTATGGACATGAAGTTTTGGTGTGTCGCGGTGTTCGGGACATCTATAATAGCACGCTTGAGTTACAAAAGCTTTTATGCCCGTTGCGAGACATCGAAATTTGTCACGGCGTCATGGACTCATCCTTTAACGAAAACAAAAGATCTTCACAACTTAACATCTTAAGGGCTTTTAGATTAGAGTGACCAAAAAAAAAATGTTGATGTCATTAAATTTCTAGGAGTAGTTCGTTACAGCGTAAAACATGTCACTTCCTGTTGTCAGCAGGTGGCGCTATGACTATAACTGAATAAATACAATGCACCAGTAGACTGTGTTACCAGTCAGGTACACTATCCTTATTCAAACATACTTAATAGTTTGGAGGCAAACAAGTTTTGTACATTATATTGTCATGAGTTTTCACGCACCACCCCTTTTTTCTTTTTCCATGGCCGAGACTCGAAATTTTGTCACGCCCATGGACACGTCCTTTTACTAAAACCAAGTTTCGCAATTTAACATCGCAAAGGCCTTTAGATTACACTGTCCAGCTTTGGTGTTCATCTGAATTAATCTCTAGGAGGAGTTCGTTAAAATACAACGTCTGAAAATGGCAAAAATTACACACAATTTGCAGAGAAAATTAAAAATAACCGACTTCCTGTTGGCTTTCGGATTTTGCTCCGATATACTTTTTTGTAGGTATTGGTGTGTGTCATAACTAATAGTGAGTGTTTCGATTTTCGTACATGTACGTGAAATGTAGCTCGATGCGCACTCCTTTGAAATTTTGTAGATGGCGCTATCGAGCCAAATTCAACTTACGTGCCACACTCCTATATAAATAATATGATGCTTTATCAGAACAGTATGTTACAGGCCAGGGATCTACATTTCTGTCAAAAACATTATAATCGCGGGAAGATTTCGATCTTTACTAATGCCCGGTTACAACAGCGCTTCAAATAATGCGCCCGTGGCGAGGACAGTCGAAATTTAGTGCACGCCGCGCATGAACACATCTGTCCTAACGAACACTCAAGATTTTCTCATTTTAACATTGCAAAGTCCTTTAGATTAGACTGACCAAAAAAACATTTAGTTGACATCAAATTTCTCGGAGGAGTTTGTTACAGCGTAAAACATGTCACTTCCTGTTGCCAGCAGGTGGCGCTATGACTATAACTGAATATGGGCATGTAGATCTGTTCAGGTCAGGACTATTATCAAACATATTAAGTTTGGGGTAGATTGGACATTGCATGTCTGAGTTATAGCAACTTCCTTTTTCATGGCGAAGCATCGAAATTTGCCAGGCCGCCACGGACACGCCCTTCGATGAAAACTCTAGATCTTCGCAATTTAACATCGCAAAGGCCTTTAGATTACACTGTCCAGGTTTGGTGTTGATCTGAATTAATCTCTAGGAGGAGTTCGTTAAAGTACAACGTGTGAAAATGGCAAAAATGACACAAAATTTGCAGAGAAAATTAAAAATAACCGACTTCCTGTTGGCTTTCGGATTTTGCTCCGATATACTTTTTTGTAGGTATTGGTGTGTTACATATGTGTTCCGATTTTCGTACATGTACGTGAAACGTAGCTCGAGGCGCACTCCGTTGAAAGTGTATAGGTGGCGCTGTCGAGCCATTTTGCCACACCCACTTCTGAAACCCATATCAGATGTAAATTTTCGCCACTTCTGAGGCGTGTGCAAAGTTTCATGACTTTTTGAGCATGTTTAGGCCCTCAAAAATGCGATCGATCTTGGAGAAGAAGAATAATAAATATAGCTGCAAGCAGCGATACGGGGCCTCGCACCCGGCTCAACCGCCAGCGGGCGTCCTTTATTAAAGACTGCGACGGCGGCATATGCTTTAAAGTGGTAAATGAGGAGGAATTGTCATAGTCATTTATAGTGCCATCTTCCTGCTGCAGCTTGTGGCGCTATACATACTGGTTTTGGCATGTCGATTTCTTTCTCCAGCACTTTTATCAAACATATGAAATTTGGTGCAGATTGAACATGGTATGTTTGAGTTAGTGTAAAGCATGATGTGTTCTATTGACAACAGGTGGCACTATGATTATAACTGAATATTGGCCTTTTGATTACTTCAGGCCATGACTCTTTCCAAATATGTGAAGTTTGGTGCAGATCGGACATTGCATGTTAAAGTTAGTGTAAATCAAGCCATTTCCTGTTGCCAGCAGGTGGCGCTATGATTATTGAATATTGGCCTTTAGATGTCTTCAGGCCATGACTCTTTGGTGCAAATTGGATATTGTATGTTTAAGTTAGTGTAAAACATGCCATTTCCTGTTGCCAGATGGTGGCGCTATGACTATAACTGAATATGGGCATGAAGATCTGTTCAGGTCAGGAGTCTTATCAAACATGTGAAGTTTGGTGCAGATCGGACATTGCATGTTAAAGTTAGTGTAAATCAAGCCATTTCCTGTTGCCAGCAGGTGGCGCTATGATTATATTGGAATATTGGCCTTTAGATGTCTTCAGGCCATGACTCTTTGGTGCAAATTGGATATTGTATGTTTAAGTTAGTGTAAAACAAGCCATTTCCTGTTGCCATCAGGTGGCGCTATGATTATAATGGAATATTGGACTTCAGATGTGTTCAGGCCAGTACTGTTATTGAACATGTGAAGTTTGGGGAAGATCGGACATTTTATGCCTGAGTTACAACAACTTTTATTCCCATGGCGAGACATCGAAATTTGTCACGGCACCATGGACTCATCCTTTAACGAAAACACAAGATCTTCACAACTTAACATCTTAAAGGCCTTTAGATCAGACTGACCAAAAAAAAATGTTGATGTCATTAAAGTTCTAGGAGTAATTCGTTACAGCGTAAAACGTACCCGCCACCCCCTCAAATATAGACACTTCCTGTATTGTCACGATCAGGTGGCGCTATTGACTATAACTTGATATGTGCATGTAGATTCTGTTTCAGCCCGGTACTATTAATCAAACATATTCAGTTTGGAAGCTGGGGGCAGAGTTGGACATGTGTAACTGTCCGGAGTTAATTAACTCATTCCTTTTTCTGAGCGAGACATGCGAAATTTGTCAGGCGACCCAATGTGACACTTCGCTTTTAACGAAAATCTCAAGTCTCATTCTGCAAGTTAACTTTCACAAGGCCAGTTATATTATACTGAATGCATACTAATTTTGGTGGTTTTCAATACTGAATTAATCTCTAGGGGAGTCGTTACAAAGACACGTCTTGAAAGTGGCAATAAAGTTGCACACACATTTCGTACAGGAGAACCTTTAATCATAACCGACGATCCCTTGTTTGGTTCCAGCTGATTCTTGCATCCGACCTGTATTTATCTCATGTTTTGTAGGTATTGGTGTGTTACATATGTGTTCCGATTTTCGTACATGTACGTGAAACGTAGCTCGATGTGCACTCCTTTGAAAATTTGTAGATGGCGCTATCGAGCCATTTTGCCACACCCGATTAAATATTGGCTTTTAGACGTGTTCAGGCCAGGACTCTTATCAAACATGTGAAGTTTGGGGAAGATTGGACATTTTATGCCTGAGTTACAAAAGCTTTTATGCCCGTGGCGAGACATCGAAATTTGTCACGGCGCCATGAACACATCCTTTAACGAAAACTCAAGATCTTCACAATTTAACATCACAAAGGCCTTTAGATTAGACTGACCAAAAAAAAATGTTGATGTCATTAAATTTCTAGGAGTAATTCGTTACAGCGTAAAACATGTCACTTCTTGTTGCCAGCAGGTGGCGCTATGACTATAACCTAATACGGCATGTAGATGACATACTGTTCAGGGTTCAGACTGTACTCTTATCAAATGTGTGAAGTTTTGGGCAGATTGGACATTGCATGTCTGAATTATAGCAACTTCCTTTTTCATGGCGAAGCTTCGAAATTTGCCAAGACCACCCCGAGACCACATCACACCTTCGATTGCCAACAAACGATACTAGATCTTCCGCACTTATAACATACGCAAAGTGCGTGCCTTTAGTGTTACTACTGTCCAGGTTTTGGTCGTTGAGCTGACAATTAATCTCTAGGAGGATTCGTTAAATGTCACAAGGTGTTAAATGCAGCAAATATGACTCAAAAATTTCTAAGCCGATGAAATTAAAAATAACCGACTCCTGTGTTTGGATTCGGTGTTTCGTACAAGGACGACTGTTTTTGGTATCGATTGGGTGTGTTAGTCGACTTGTGTACCGACTTTTCGTGTACAGTTACATATGTTACACGTACTTCGATAGCTGTCACTCTCGTTGAAAGTGTAGCTATAGGTGGCGCTTGTCGAGCCATTTATGGCTTCAGCCCCACTTCTGAAACCCATAAGTCACATTTATAATTATTCGCCACTTCGGAGCGGGTGCAAATTGTTCATGACTTTTTGAGCACATGTTTTAGCCCTCAAAATCATGCGATCGATCTTGTGAGAAGAATGTAATAAGTAAATATAATAATAATTAAAGCTGCAAGCAGTGTTGAAAGGGCCCTCGCACCCGGGCTCAGCGCCACCCGGTGGCTTTAGGAAAACAGCAAACATTGGGCAATACTCTTTTAAAGTGGTAAATATAGGAGGAATGTCAAAGTCATTTACATGTGATAACCTTTCTGCTTTTATTTTCTGCCAGCAGGTGGTGGTATAACTGAATATTGACATGTAGATGTCTTCATGCCAGGAGTTTTATCAAATTTGTTTAGTTTGGTGTAGATTGAACAGTGAATGTTTAAGTTAGTGTAAAACAAGTCATTTATTGTTGCCAGCAGGTGGTGCTATGATTGACTGGATATTGGCCTTTAGATGTGTTCAAGCCAGGAGTTTTATCAAATGTGTGAAGTTTGGGGTAAGTTGGATATTGTATGGTAAAGTGATAAAAAAGTTTATATAGCGTATATAACTGTGTAAAAAAAAATAATTGGATGATTTTATTGTTTCCTTATGCTAGTGTTATTTACATTTTAAAATCTGTTTAAAATGTTATTGTTGATTTTATTTATTATGTTGTAGCATTTGTTACCTGACATTTGTTTTAAATATATTTATTTTGGGGTATTTCGCAAGGTCTGTTATTGAAATAGTATCACCTAGTTGAGGGATCCTCTACACTGAGAAGTAAAAATATATTTTTTTATAGGCAGAGATATAAAGAATCTCCTGATTTCCCAGACTTCTTGAATGTTATGTATCATAAGGTAAGTGTAATTTAGTAGTTTCTTTGAAAAGGTCATAGATTAGTTTATTGTATAATATGGTTGGAAATGTGCATACAATTTCTCAGTTTTTGGTGGGAGGGTGGGGGAATGCAGCATTCCTGGATAAAGTTTTGGTCACTTAGAGGTATTCAAGTTGGGATTGTTATGAAGTCTTAATTTTGGGTCAATTGTGTGATAGTGGAACAGCAAATGTTGTAAGGTTGTTTTGGATAGGTATCAAATTAAATGGCAAGATCTTTGTCATGTAATACTGGAAAGTACTGTAGATTATACAGTAAATATGTAGGTGAAGTACATTCAAGTTGAAAAAGCAGTAAGCAGTGATAGAATATTTGGAAAGTATAAATAATGAATTATCTGGTAAGTAGAATAAACTGTATTGTTTTTAAGAAGTGTGAAGCTTAAGAAGTGAATATCTATGACTATATACTGTATAGAAGTGTAACGTACTGCAAAGCAAAGATAAATGTAGAAGACATATTTGGTGACTGTTGCAAGTGTATTATAGGTATGTATGTTGTAACAGGAAATGTGTAGTATGCGAAGTATCATTGTATATCAAAAGTATGTTATATAAGTATGTCTGGATATGCAATGTATATGTGGTGTTTACAAAAGGAAATGCCAAAGATATAATGATGAAGTGAAAGTGAAAATGAATTTATTTGTGTTGGTGTTATGTAGTAAAGAGAAAGGTTAAGTTCAAGAATAAGTTACATGGTTTATTATAAAGAGAAAGGTACTTTATTGTTTCAGAAAAAGATAACATGTAGTGGATATTCATGGGAACAAGTTGTGTAATTTTTTTTAAAGATACTTAAACATGTTTTGTTTGTGTTGGAAAGTGGCAAAAATGCCAGAGGAACTGCTGAAAGTAAGTAAAAAGTTTGTGTTTTCCTTGCTGATTAAGGTGGAGTCCATCATGTTTGTATAGGTTGTGGACAATCTTTCCATGTTTGAGGAAAGGTTTTGTTGTGTTCAGAAAGATGATGTTGTCTGTTTGCATAGTCCAGTGGTGTAGCATGGCGTTGTATTGTTTCACAGTTGTTTTTTTTGTTGAGTCATCTGTAAGTCGTGGCAAGACAGCACTAATTGCAAAATACAGAATGTGAGGAGTTGCTTGAGAGATTGAAGTTATTAGTGCTTTCATTCGTTGGATGATCAGCGATGGAGATGCTCCACTTGCAATGTCATTTGTTCCGATGTGGAGGATCACAATGCTTTTGCTGTGTACTGTCTTAAAGTGGTTTATGTGTTGCATAGTAGATCTTACAAGGGTAGTGCCTGGGTGTACCCAGCATTTTGCAGCTGGTAGGTAGTCCTCAATTCCTCGACACATGGAGTCTGTTAACAAGCAGACTTGCAGTCCTGTAGGAGAGAAGAAAAAAAAATTTTTTTTCCTAAAATGTATAACGAAGCTGAAAACTATTGGGTGTGAAAATATTTAGGAGCACCAGTGCAATTGACCTGATCAGCATATTTGTGTTTGCGCATGAGGAATTTCAACGGTTTCTACTTACAACGTGTTTTTGCAGCACTGAGTACTGTTAAGCTCGTACCTGCTGAATTCCTTCAATGACCGTAATGTTACTCAGAATCTCAAATCCACCGTGCGCCAAACAACACTGTGATATTTAAATGTTCAGACTGCTGAGTTCTGCAAGCTCAGGAATCCTCTCATTATAACAAAGTGTAGACACAATGTAAATAAGAGATTCACTGGAGTTTGTAAATATGATATTGATTTAATAAAATAAACTTCAAGGTGTATAAAGAGGAATTTAATATTAAGTGAGTTATATTGTCTGACTACAACATTATTGCCTGATTTTGTTCTATTTTGTCAACAAAAATAGTTTGAAACAAAGTCATAGCTAAGCTGCAGTGCATCTCTAAGCAAACACAGGGATGTTTTGTTTATGAATGAACGTGAGTTTTTAAATGAATCTAGTGAATTAATGATTCAACTACCCGTCCATAAAGACAGTACCTTGCTTTGTTCCTGAATGAATCAGTCCTTTGAATGAATCAGTTGAAT
>JADLZN010011334.1:51984-72741 GCA_018155175.1 Sinocyclocheilus anophthalmus
TAGGTGGCGCTGTCGAGCCATTTTGCCACACCCGATGGATTATTAGCCTTAGATGGTTCAGGACAGGCTCTCTCAAACATGTGACGTTGGGCCGATCTGGACTTGTTATGCTGCGTTACAAAAACTTTATGCCTTCTGTTTTTTTTGGCCCCCCTTCCCCCCGTCTCTTGAATTAGTTTCAGAGGTCGTACACACTGTTGGTGCGTGACTTCTTCCGGGCCTGGACACATACTTTAACGAAAACTCACTATGAGCTCTCCGTCCCGTACGCCTAGGAGTCTGTAAGTAGTCCCACCATCGCAAAAAGGCTAGATTAGGACTGACCAAAAAAAAATGTTGATGTCATCAAATTTCTCGGAGGAGTTTGTTACAGTGTAAAACATGTCACTTCCGTTGCAAGCAGGTGGCGCTATGACTATAACTGAATATGGGCATGTTGATCTGTTCCAAGGTAAGGAGTCTTTACTTCAAAACAGTGTGAAGTTTGGGGCAGTTGGCGGCACATTGCAGTCGAGTGATAGAAAACTTCAGCGTTTCATGGAGAAACACTCGAAATTAGTAGGCCGCCACGGGACACACCCTGCGACGGAAAACTCAAGATCTTTACTATTTAACATCGCAAAGGCCTTTAGATTATACTGCCCAGGTTTGGTGTTGATCTGAATTAATCTCTAGGAGGAGTTCGTTAAAGTACAACGTGTGAAAATGGCAAAAATGACACAAAATTTGCAGAGAAAATAAAAAATAACCGACTTCCTGTTGGGATTCGGATTTCGTGCCAGGAGACTTTTTTGTAGGTATTGGTGTGTTACATATGTGTACCGATTTTCGTACATGTACGTGAAACGTAGCTCGAGGCGCACTCCGTTGAAAGTGAATAGGTGGCGCTGTCGAGCCATTTTGCCACACCCACTTCTGAAACCCATATCAGATGTAAATTTTCGCCACTTCTGAGGCGTGTGCAAAGTTTCATGACTTTTTGAGCATGTTTAGGCCCTCAAAAATGCGATTGATCTTAGAGAATAATAATAATAATAATAATAATAATAATAATAATAAACGGAGCAGATACAGATGGGGTCCCGCACAACGGTGATTCGGGCCTCATAATAGATACTATAAATAAACGTGAGAAAGATACAAGGCGGGTCTGCACCACCGGTGTCGGGGGGGCCCATAATAAACGGAGCAGATACAATAGGGTCCTCGCACCACCGGTGCTCGGGCCCTAATTAAAGCTGCAAGCAGCGATGAAAGGGCCTTCGCACCCGGGCTCACCGCCACCCGGAGGCTTTAGGAAAACAGCAAACAGTGGGCAATATGCATTTAAAGTGGTAAATGAAGGAGGAATATGTCATAGTCATTTATATGTGCCAATCTTCCTGCTGCCAGCTGGTGGCGCTATGACTATAACTGGATTTTGGCATGTAGATTTCTTTAGTCCAGCACCTTTATCAAACATATGAAATTTGGTGCAGATTGAACATGGTATGTTTGAGTTAGTATAAAGCATGACGTGTCCTATTGCCAACAGGTGGCGCTATGATTATAACTGAATATTGGCCTTTTGATTACTTCAGGCCATGACTCTTTCCAAATATGTGAAGTTTGGTGCAGATCGGACATTGCATGTTAAAGTTAGTGTAAAGCAAGCCATTTCCTGTTGCCAGCAGGTGGCGCTATGATTATATTGGAATATTGGCCTTTAGATGTGTTCAGGCCAGGACCCTTATCAAACATGTGAAGTTTGGGGAAGATCGGACATTTTATGCCTGAGTTAAAAAAAATGTATTCCCATGGCGAGACATCAATATTTGTCATGGCGCCATGGACACGTCCTTTAACGAAAACTCAAGATCTTCGCAATTTAACATCGCAAAGGCCTTTAGATTACACTGCCCTGGTTTGGTGTTCATCTGAATTAATCTCTAGGAGGAGTTCGTTAAAATACAACGTCTGAAAATGGCAAAAATTACACACAATTTGCAGAGAAAATTAAAAATAACCGACTTCCTGTTGGCTTTCGGATTTTGCTCCGATATACTTTTTTGTAGGTATTGGTGTGTTACATGTGTGTACCGATTTTCATCCATGTACGTGTAACATAGCTCGCGGTGCACTCCGTTGAAAGTTTATAGATGCGCTGTCGAAGCTATTTGACCACACCCGATTGAATATGCCTTTAGTATGTGTTCAGCCCAGGACTCTTACTCAAATAATGGGCAGTTTGGGGGAAGATCGGACATTTTATGCTTTTCTCTCTGAGTTACAAAGACTTTATGCCCTGTGCGAGACATCGAAATTTGTCAGGGCGCCATGGACACACACCTCCATTCACGGAAAATAAATGATATTCACAATTAATCCTACCCCTGCGCCAATGGCCTTTAGATTAGACTGACCAAAAAAAAATGTTGATGTCATCAAATTTCTCGGAGGAGTTCGTTACAGCGTAAAACATGTCACTTCCTGTTGCCAGCAGGTGGCGCTATGACTATAACTGAATATGGGCATGAAGATCTGTTCAGGTCAGGAGTCTTATCAAACATGTGAAGTTTGGGGCAGATTGGACATTGTATGTCTGAGTTATAGCAACTTCCTTTTTCATGGCGAAGCATCGAAATTTGCCAGGCCGCCACGGACACGCCCTTCGATGAAAACTCTAGATCTTCGCAATTTAACATCGCAAAGGCCTTTAGATTACACTGCCCAGGTTTGGTGTTGATCTGAATTAATCTCTAGGAGGAGTTCGTTAAAGTACAACGCGTGAAAATGGCAAAAATGACACAAAATTTGGCGAGAAAATAAAAAATAACCGACTTCCTGTTGGGATTCGGATTTCGTGCCAGGAGACTTTTTTGTAGGTATTGGTGTGTTACATGTGTGTACCGATTTTCGTACATGTACATGAAACATAGCTCAAGGTGCACGCCGTTGAAAGTGAATAGGTGGCGCTGTCGAGCCATTTTGCCACACCCACTTCTGAAACCCATATCAGATGTAAATTTTCGCCAGTTCTGATGCGTGTGCAAAGTTTCATGACTTTTTGAGCATGTTTAGGCCCTCAAAAATGCGATTGATCTTAGAGAAGTAAGAAGAATAAAAATAATAATTAAAGCTGCAAGCAGCGATGAACGGGCCCTCGCACCCGGGCTCACCGCCACCCGGTGGCTTTAGGAAAACAGCAAACGGTGAGCAATATGCACTTAAAGTGTTAAATATAAGATGGATATGTCATAGTCATTTATATGTGCCAATCTTCCTGCTGCCAGCTGGTGGCACTATGACTATAACTGGATTTTGGCATGTAGATTTCTTCAGTCCAGCACTTTTATCAAACATATGAAATTTGGTGCAGATTGAACATGGTATGTTTGAGTTAGTATAAAGCATGACGTGTCCTATTGCCAACAGGTGGCGCTATGATTATAACTGAATATTGGCCTTTTGATTACTTCAGGCCATGACTCTTTCCAAATATGTGAAGTTTGGTGCAGATCGGACATTGCATGTTAAAGTTAGTGTAAAGCAAGCCATTTCCTGTTGCCAGAAGGTGGCGCTATGATTATAACGGAATATTGGCCTTTAGATGTGTTCAGGCCAGGACTCTTATCAAACATGTGAAGTTTAGGGAAGATCGGACATTTTATGCCTGAGTTAAAAAAAAATGTATTCCCATGGCGAGACATCGAAATTTGTCAGGCCGCCATGGACACGCCCTTCGATGAAAACTCTAGATCCTCGCAATTTAACATCGCAAAGGCCTTTAGATTATACTGAACAACTTTGGTGTTCATCTGACTTAATCTCTAGGAGGAGTTCGTCAAAATACAACGTCTGAAAATGGCAAAATTACACAAAATTTGAAGAGAAATTTCAAAATAACCGACTTCCTGTTGGCTTTCGGATTTTGCTCCAGTATACTTTTTTGTAGGTATTGGTGTGTTACATATATGTTACGATTTTCGTACATGTACGTGAAACGTAGCTCGATGCGCACTCCTTTGAAAATTTGCAGATGGCGCTATCGACCCATTTTGCCACACCCGATTAAATATAGGCTTTTAGACGTGTTCAGGCCAGGAATCTTATCAAACATGTGAAGTTTGGGGAAGATCGGACATTATATGCCTGAGTTACAAAAACTTTATATGCCCTTGGCGGACAGCGAATTTGTCACGGAGCATGGACAAATCCTTTAACGAAAAACTCAAAGTAGTCTTCAACAATTTAACATCGGCATAAGGCCTTGAGATTGAGACGGACCACAAAAAAAAAAATGTTGATGTCATCAAATTTCTCGGAGGAGTTCGTTACAGCGTAAAACATGTCACTTCCTGTTGCCAGCAGGTGGCGCTATGACTATAACTGAATATGGGCATGTTGATCTGTTCAGGTCAGGAGTCTTATCAAACATGTGAAGTTAGGGGCAGATTGGACATTGCATGTCTGAGTTATAGCAACTTCCTTTTTCATGGCGAAACATCGGAATTTTTCAGGCTGCCAGGGAAACGCCCTTCGACGAAAACTCAAGATCTTTGCAATTTAAACGCAAAGGATTAGTTACACTGCCAGGTTGGTGTGATATGAAATAATCTCTAGGAAGGAGTCGTTAAAGTACCAGTGTGAAAATGGCAAATGACACAAAATATTGCACGAGAAAATAAAAAATAAACCGACTTCCTGTAGAGATTCGGATTCCATGTCACAAGAGACTTTTTGTAGGTCTGGTGCTGTTACATGTGTGTACCGATTTTTGTACATGTACGTGGAACGTAGCTCGAGGCGCACTCCGTTGGAAGTGAATAGGTGGCGCTGTCGAGCCTTTTTGCCACACCCACTTCTGAAACCCTTATCAGATGTACATTTTCACCAGTTCTGAAGCGTGTGCAAAGTTTAGTGAGTTTTTGTGCATGTTTAGGCCCTCAAAAATGCGATTGATCTTAGAGAAGAAGAATAAAAATAATAATACTACTTAATAAATATATAATACTAAGTAATACTAATTAATAAATATAATAATAATAATAATAAACGGAGCAGATACAATAGGGTCCTCGCACCACCGGTGCTCGGGCCCTAATAATAATAATAATAATAATAATAATAATGTAATAATAATACAAGCGGAGCAGATACAGAGGGTCCTCGCACACCACCGTGCCGGGCCCTAATTAAAGCTGCAAGCAGCGATGAACGGGCCCTCGCACCCGGGCTCACCGCCAGCGGGCGTCTTTAGTAAGACTGCGAACGGCGAGCAATATGCATTTAAAGTGGTAAATGAAGGAGGAATATGTCATAGTCATTTATATGTGCCAATCTTCCTGCTGCCAGCTGGTGGCGCTATGACTATAACTGAATATGGGCATGTAGATTTCTTCAGTCCAGCACTTTTATCAAACATATGAAATTTGGTGCAGATTGAACATGGTATGTTTGAGTTAGTGTAAAGCATGATGTGTCCTATTGACAACAGGTGGCGCTATGATTATAACTGAATATTGGCCTTTTGATTACTTCAGGCCATGAGTCTTTCCAAATATGTGAAGTTTGGTGCAAATTGGATATTGTATGCTTTAGTTAGTGTAAAACATGCCATTTCCTGTTGCCAGATGGTGGCGCTATGACTATAACTGAATATGGGCATGTAGATCTGTTCAGGTCAGGACTATTATCAAACATATGAAATTTGGTGCAGATTGAACATGGTATGTTTGAGTTAGTATAAAGCATGACATGTCCTATTGCCAACAGGTGGCGCTAAGATTATAACTCAATATTGGCATGTAGATGTCTTCAGGCCATGACTCTTTCCAAATATGTGAAGTTTGGTGCAGATCGGACATTGCATGTTAAAGTTAGTGTAAATCAAGCCATTTCCTGTTGCCAGCAGGTGGCGCTATGATTATATTGGAATATTGGCCTTTAGATGTCTTCAGGCCATGACTCTTTGGTGCAAATTGGATATTGTATGTTTAAGTTAGTGTAAAACATGCCATTTCCTGTTGCCAGATGGTGGCGCTATGACTATAACTGAATATGGGCATGTAGATCTGTTCAGGTCAGGACTATTATCAAACATATTAAGTTTGGAGCAGATTGGACATTGTATGTCTGAGTTAGTGTAAAGCATGATGTGTCCTATTGCCAACAGGTGGCGCTATGATTATAACTGAATATTGGCCTTTAGATGTCTTCAGGCCATGACTCTTTGGTGCAAATTGGATATTGTATGTTTAAGTTAGTGTAAAACATGCCATTTCCTGTTGCCAGATGGTGGCGCTATGACTATAACTGAATATTGGCATGTAGATGTATTCAGGCCAGGACTCTTATCAAACATGTGAAGTTTGGTGTAGATCGGACATTGCATGTTTAAGTTAGTGTAAAACAAGCCATTTCCTGTTGCCATCAGGTGGCGCTATGATTATAATGGAATATTGGACTTCAGATGTGTTCAGGCCAGTACTGTTATTGAACATGTGAAGTTTGGGGAAGATCGGACATTTTATGCCTGAGTTACAAAAACTTTTATTCCCATGGCGAGACATCGAAATTTGTCACGGCGCCATGGACACATCCTTTAACGAAAACTCAAGATCTTCACAACTTAACATCTTAAAGGCCTTTTAGATCAGATCTGACCAAAAAAAAAGGTGTTCATTAATAGTTCTTGGAGTAGTAGCTTTTTACAGCGACTGGTAAAACACATGTCACTTCTGTTGTCAGAGGGGGCCACGTCTTATGACTATAATTGAATATGGGCATGTAGATCTGTTCATGTCAGGACTATTATCAAACATATTAATTTTGGAGCAGATTGGACATTGTATGTCGGAGTTATAGCAACTTCCTTTTCTGGCTTAAATGGAATTTTAATAAATTGTTAAATGAAATATGTTTTTATATTGAAATAAAATGAAATTAGTTTATTAATTTGGCAGTCATATTCTAATGAATTAGGCCCTTATTATATGTCCTTGGCTGAACTTTACCATAGTCTAATATTACATTAACATTAAAATTATAATAATAATTTAAAATAGGAATGCTTATCAAAACTTAAATAAAGAACACAAAACAACTTTTTCTGCATCAGCGAAATCCATAAAGTCAGTCCTGTCACAGCACCGTCAGTCCTGTCACACATCGGTCAGTCCTGTCACACCTCACGGTAGTTGTACACAGGAATGTTATAAAAATTTACTCGGGATGTAGGACATATTGATGAATTAATCTCTGTAACTGTGTAGATGAAGGTTGGAGTATATGTCCACTACTATGTTTTTGAAAAAATCTCCTATGTAAAGGCACTTTTTTTTACAACTATATGAGTGCCTGGCGGGGTATTCTGTGATTTTGTGTACTACAGTTGACCGAAAAGTTGCTTATATTCCTTATAGAAGTTACAAAACCATGTTAGATACAATCAGGGACATGTGACCAATAAGAAAATGCTATATGTATCAAAGAAATTCATTAGGAAACATTCTAACATACAAATTTGTCTGTGACAGGGCCTGACATTTTAGGGGTGAAAATATGCGTATAAAATGTATTTATTTCAATCATAAAAACATGCTGAGATGGCACGATATGTGTTTCATATAGATTAACATGTCCTCCATATGACTCAACGTTCAGATTTAAGAACAAGATATTTTAAAAGTGGGAAATGGAAGTTTATGGCGGGAATGTGTGCCCATATATAGATATATTATCTATATATATATCATATATATATACTTATATATATATTATATATACTTGATTATATAAATATAATATTCATATATACTGAGTATTTCTTGGTGTTGGGTGGTTGGCCGAATAATAGTACAACCCTAATACTTCGGTTTAGAATTCAAGAGGGTGTTATTTCATCGTGTTGGATGGATTTGGACTTGGTTTCATAGTTGGTACGTCCAGAATGTTTCCTCCATTTTGAAATCAGAAGGGGGTGCATTTGTCTCTACTAACACAGCTGTATGGGTTAGCGTTCTGCTGTTTGACCGATTATGCTAATGGCGATAGCAATTGGCCCTTATCCCAGACAGGATGACGACTAACCTAATTTCAGTTCTTGTCTACTTCAGACATGCACTCCAAATTAAGTGTCCAAAGAAAAAAAAGAAATGGTCATGGTTTTCATGGTAATTGCCATGGGAACAGGACTGGAATTATTTGCACTCAAGTATTTTTTTATAAGCCACAAAGATGTCCCGCAAAGATGAATCAGCCCAAACAGCAGCATTTAATATGATCCTGAAGCAGGTAGGAGGACATTTATACAGGCTAATGAAGGTGCGCATTAAACCCATTTCTTGAAACCGCTGCACGCGCACAGGTGCACGGAAACATGTTGTCAGCACTGCCCCGTGACTTTTATTAATAAATATACGCTGAATCTGAATCGTCCATTTTTATTCTCATTAACGAGGACTACCTATGGTAAATTGTTGTTTTCGAAAAGATATCAAATCGCAGCTTATTGAAAAAGAGATGCCACAGGATGCAGGTAATTGCACACAAAATTGTCTCCTCTCTCAAATGTCAAAATGGCCGATTATTCGAGACAAACCTTCAATGTCTCGTTAGGCTATTTGCTCAAGGATATAGTGTGGATCATTTAACATTTCTATTGATTAAAACAGAGGACTAATATAAAATTATTTGCAACTTCAACATCCCGCTCCTCTGTCAACGTTTAAACTCCCTGCGGTTAACTGGTGACTCTAGGCACAATAATTCCGAGTTTTATCGCATAGATCACGCTTCCATCGGTGCACGCCGGGGGATTTTTGCTATTGGCGTTAATCTCGTGGAAACGTTGTTATTCTACTCTCGTGAGTCTTTTTGACATGAAATATAAAGATTATAATTCAGCCATTTTCCGAACAAGTCTCCCGGTGAACAATGAGAGCTTAAGACGCTGAGGGTGTGTGTTCAGTGCCTAGGGAGGGGCAAGATATCTATCCTTACATTATTCTAAGTCACTATGGTGGAAGTATTTGCTAACTACAACTAAAATTATGGTCACGAAAAGAAAGAAGGCGAACTTTTATCGAGCTGTAGTTTTTTGCGTTTCCGCCGCCATGCGTACAAGACGCTGTGTGCTTACGTTGGTCTGAAAGTCGATATACCTCACTTGGTTGGTTTCCAACAAGAGGGCATATATATGGGCTTCGTCCTGCCATTGGGAGTATGTATCCGCTCGACACGGTCGCCGCGGACTGCGAAATACTACAACTTTGCGATGTGGATCGCCGGATCGGCTTTCACCATGGACGAAGCGGAGTCCAGCCGGAGTCGTCACATGTCCTTCCGGACACTCATTCGTCGAAATAGCGGTACCGCGCCAGTTTCAAGCCCACCGCCGCTGCTCACTCTAACCCTCCGGCCGTTACTCACGCTAACCCCCGGCCTCTGCTCACTATAGCCCGCCGTGTGTGACGCTGTTTCATTATGAAAGCAAAACTACTTTGTTTGGCCTTCAAAAATGGACACGACTAGAAATCAGTGGTTAAGTAGTGTGTTTACAACACTGTTCCAGAACACTTCAGAACCAAATATTCAGATGTGTGCACACATTTTATGGAGGACTGTTTCCTAAACCTGGAAGAGTAGACTACAGTGCCGGCAGTTCTGACTCAAGTAAGTAAGTTTTCATTTAAAGAGTGTTGATATTTTATATATTTAAAGCGGTGTTTTTAGGGCAGGTAGAGTAGGGCTTGTTGTTGTATTTGCTCCGAGTCACAAATGGCAGACATGGTTTTTATGTTTACGTGGCGCGATATGCAACGCAACGCGTAAAAATACAGTATAAGTCATTATATTCAGTAATTATGTCTCCACTGGATGCAGCAAATGCCTGGTTTATAATGTGTTTTCATGTTTTTGAATCGTCGCTCCGTCCTGACAGGGCATCACAGTATGGTAGTGGTGTAACATTTCCGTCACACGCGTGAGGTATTTGGCCAATCACAACGCACTGGTGGGGGATTAGCCTGCCAATCAACCCGCGCCCAACTGCTTTTCAGACCGATGAGCTTTGTAGAAATCGACGTGTTTCAGAAAGGCGGAGGCATAGAGGAGAAACAATAAGTACAGTATGTGGAAAATAATGTGTTTTGAACTTTAAGCAAGAAAAGCATCGTATAGGACGATTGCCATCCGAAGATTGTGACCAAAAATACTGTCTAGGTGGAGCATAGCAATCATAGGGAGTGAAGCCTTAAATGCCTCAGTTATATGAACCGTTTTTGAGTTCTGTACACAAAGACAGGCATAGTGAAACTGTCGTAAAGTTTCACTAAGAGTTTAAGATTTCTAACCATTTCGGGGAGATAAGGGGTATTTTTTAAATTAAAATGGTTTCCTTAATCTGAGTGGCAAAAGACATGGTTACGTTTCCTAAGTTTGCCACTTGAACGCACAAAAAAAGTTGGACTTGATTCAACAATGTTAAGTTTTTGAAAAAGTGGGCAAAAGTGGAGAGCCATAGGAAATGAATGGGTGAGACTATAATTCAGAGCAATTTTTTTATTTGTCCAATAAAAAAATCAATAAATTCAATACAATGCAGATCATACATACACATAAACAAAGGGGTGAGCCTACAACATTTTCAATGTGGCAAACACTCACACACACACAAAGCATGGATATCGAGCCTTACTCACACAGATTTCCTTCTTGTAATTTTGTCAAATAAAAACTCAAACCGACACAACAGAATTGAATGAGCAAAACTCAGTAATTTTTTTTTAAATGTGCCAATCAGAGCCAACTGTGACAAAACACACAAACACAAAGGATCAGATGCCTCGTCCAAAGCAAATTCCTACTGCAAGATTTGTTAGATGCTTCCAAACTTAAAACTGTCGGAACTTTAGCATGTAATTGCTATGGCTATTGGTTATCCTTACCTGGGTGGTACCAATTGACTTTTTTGAGTATGAAATTTGAATAAACACAAATTTTTTTTTTTTTTTTTTATAATTCTACAATTTTAGTTTGAAATAAAATCTAAAACTTAAGAGGTTCAGTTTGTTACAACATTGGTTTAGATTTCAGCCAATGCTGCCAGTGAGTAGGCCTTCTACAACCATCTAGTAGCCATTGATATTTCATGTTATTGCTATTTTTATACCCAACATATGTCACCAGATGTCGCCAAAGTATACACAATTTTGAGGTTTTGGCTGTTTCAACTTGGAATTAATACTTTATTGAGAGGTAAAAAAAAAAAATTAAATAATAAGAATGCGGTTAAAAAACAACCAAAAAAAAAAACAAACAATAACAAAACAAACAAAAAAACAAGATCACAAAAGAAATGCAAAAATTGATGTGTCTTCAAGTGGCCGAACTGTATTAGGAGCTTTGTCAGCACAATCCCCTTGGTCACCACAATCAGGAGTTAAGTGAGGAAATTGGGGATTCGTGGCTTGGAAAAGTTTAGGCAGGGTGTGTCAGTACCCAGCAGAAATTACAAACTGCAACAGAACTCACCTCTACGTTGCCCCATCGCCGCCCAAGTCTGCACTTGTGGTTACAGCCCTGACCATCGTCTGCTTGGTTGTCCATAGCGAACATAGAGGTTTTGTTTGTATTACACAACAATGTTGTCTAGGAAATCGGTTATTCAGTTTCCGGAATACGCGACTTTTGATTTAAAGTGAAGTGGCTGGCTGAGGGGTTTCTACCGGAAGCTGTAAGCAGGTTAGTGCCCGGTAACCCCACTTCCTCTTGACATTGGTGGCCATCGCGTCATTTGGACATGATGCGCATGTGGGACCGCTGAGGCCGACCAGGCGAAACTTTCACTTTTAAAGCTTTTTGTCTTTCTATACAACGAAGAGCGCTGTGTAATGGAGTGGCAGAACATCAATCAGATGCCAAGAAGGATTCCAAAAATAAAGGGGAGGCAGGCACAGGTTTGACGCATTTTAATTAATGGGGGGGGGGGGGAAACTTGCATCCATGGCCCTTCAAATAGGAGTAGTCGGAGGGAGGACCATCCCTGTGTAACAGAAGAAATCAACAAGACGAGGGGTCATATGTTGTGATTTAAATTTTTCCTTTCTCTTTGAGTGTTACAAGCTCTTGGTGCAAAAAAAAGATCTGTAAAGTTGCAAACAAAGATTAACTAAGAGTCTCAAATCCATAAGAGGATAAGGTTCTTTTAAAACGCGGGGTCACCACACCACCAAGACGGCCGTTCTAACACGCCCCACCACTACGCACATATTGGGAAGATGTGGCATAACGCGCCACAAATGGTTCATGCAAAGAAACAAGACGTAACTGTTATTCCTCCGCACACTGTAGTATTGGTGTTGCCGCCGCGACAAATGAGCAGACCAGTTGGAAGAAGGCGGCCGCCATGTGTGTTTCGCTGTGAAAGGGCAACTACTTTGTTTGGCCTTCCAAAGAGAGGCACAGATGGGCTATCATCATGCCGGGAGCTGGATCCGTAAATGGAGGTGCTGAGGGAATTAACAAACACGAACCTTGAGCTGTGAGACTCCGGACCTGGATCGCGCCGGCCTGTCACCATGGAAGAAAGACGGCAGGGGGGTCCCAGCCGGGGTTCGTCACATGGGTTGCCGCAAGCTCAAGGGCGGCGAAGCAACGATAGCCTGCGCCATTTCAAGCCCACTCACCTCTGCTACTCTACATAAGTTCCTCTGCTCACGCCATAGGACCACCAGCTCGATGTCCCGCTTAACTCATAGGCCACGTGTGTGACGATCTGTGTTTGTTGTAAGAAAGCGAAACATACTATGTTTGCTTCGACAAAAACCAGAGACGACACAGCACGAGAAAATCGAGTGGCTCTAAGTTCGTATTTACACACACTGTCCAAAGAGAACAACTCAAACCAGAATATTCCGATGGTGGCAGGGCACTTTTATGGAGGATGTTTTACCTGATTCTGGTAGCGTAGAATACAATGTTTCTGACTCAAAACTGTAAGTACGTTTTTTATATTAAGAGTTTTTATATTTTATATTTTTTAAATTTAAAGCAAGTTTTTTGGGCAGTGAAGAGTAGGGCTTGTTGTTTGTCATTTATCCAATCACAAATGCAGACATGGTTTAATGCTTACGCGGCGCGATGCAACGCAACACAAAAAAAAGACCACGAGTTGAGCTAATAGTCATTATAATCCAGAATTAGTCCCCAATGGAGCGGCGATAAGGGCCTAGTTTGTAAATGGTTTTCAGGTTTTTTGACATCATCACTCCAGCCTGACACGGGAATCATCTACAAATATGTAGGGGAGTAACATTTCCGTGCCACAAGCGATTAAGGGCAAAATAATAAAACTGCGATAGCTGGCCAATCACAGCACACCTCGCTTTTTCACACCGATGAGCTTTGTAAAAATCTACGCGTTTAAGAAAGGCCGGGGATAGAGGAGAACAATAATGTACAGTATGTGGAAAATGAATGTGTTTTTTTAACCTTAAACCACAAAAACACATTTCATTACACCAAACACAAAATAATGTTATTTTTAGCAATACCCCTATCTGATAAATCACTGAGATGGTTTAGAAAAGTAAAAATCCTCAATTATATCTTGAGACGTCCATCAAAGAATGTTAATCTCTGTTCACAAATAAGTAGCCATGTTTTGGTTCGTCCATTTGCGTCATCCAATCAGACACAAAATAACACATGCAATTGCTCATCGTTTTAAATGAGTGCAAGAAGTTAAGCTAACACAGTGACAGGAATGTAACCAATGGGCCCAATGAAAAAATTCTACCTCTAGTTCTTCATGTCCCCAGTGTTCAGTGTTCCTGCCCAGCTACAGTCCTGACTCCAATAACTTTATTCCCATTTGACTAAATAATGACAAGCTGAGGTCTGATCCACTGGTGGTCTAATGTGATGTAATATGTCTTCGATGTTGCATTAGAGCTATAATTGAGGGTTTGATGCGATTAACATTTGTTCTTATTGGCTAGTATTTGATTAAGCTAATGGCCTTTATTAATGGTCAGTGGAGGAAAAGGGTGATGTTTTGAATATGACAGTTCTATCCAGCTCTCTGGCATTTAAATATTGACACGTGTGTGTGGCGGCTGACCAGTCTGAAGACATTTCCCATATCCACAGCAGCTTGATGGTTGGTCTGTTATTATATAGAGAGGTCTGCTGTCTTCCAGTCTATTTCCGTCTCTGTGTGCCTGTGAAACAGAAATCTTTACCCTTGGACAGTGTATCAAGCTCAGTAAGTCCCTTGAGCATGCCTTGAAGTATAAGAAACCTTCTACTCTCTCTTTTCTATCTCTTTCCACTTTCTGTCTTGGTCTTAGTAGCATCTGAATAATGGTCTTTTATAACCAGAAATTGTTTCACTCTCTCCTCTTAATGTTCCTTTAAAGAATTTCTTCCATTAATTAATTTACTCATTTATTGATTTTTACTTTCTTTTCAAGCAAAGAGGCTTTACGACACTGCACTTTGAGCCGCAAATACTTAAGCCGTTTGTCGAGCACTTCCTTCCATTAAAAGCGAGTTCTTGTGGTTGTAAGTTGTTTTGATGGACAAACTGCCGGAGTCTGTAGGATTTAAGGCCAAAGTTGAATGCTGACCTGATTTATTGAAAATTGTGGTTTCAAGAATCTGACAAGCACATCAGCTTAATGGTTCTCTTTATGCAAAAACCACTGCATATGTGACAAATAAACTCAAATAAAAGGACAAAACTGAAAAACAACAACAATACTTTGACTTTTTTGTCTTTTTTTTTTGCAAAATTAGGCATATGTGTATATAGCATTATACTAGTTTCTTAACAAATGTACAGTGCCTCTTCGTTGTTATTTAAACTACATGTGCCAAATCAGGGGGGCGTGGCTAAACAGCAGCGGTGTAGATCAGGCTGATATTGTTCTGTGAAGGCGGTTGCTAGCCCGCAATATTACATATAGAGAACATTCCAAATGCTGCGTTTGGCAGACGGCCGCATACTTAGCTGTTTTTTAGAATAACAACAAAGTTTTGAGTTCTACACTTACAGAATGTTTTATAGGCAATGATCTTATATGTCAAATGATACAACGGGATTTGTGTTTCTTAGTCCGGACCCCTTTAACAAAGGCATTTGAAAATGGGATGTTACTGTCACTTGATTAAACTAAGGCATTACTTTGCATGAATAATAAGTATCATTTATTTAAAAAAAAAAAAACAGGATGGATATTTACATTTCAAATGTAATTTCAACAACGGCTTCTGAAGAAGCTCAGATCTGTGGAAACATTATTACTCGTTTGAAATGTCGTAACTAATTTAGTTAGTAAATTGTTTGTTTTAACCCATTTAGTTGTGTGTAAATTCGTTTGCTTGTATTTGACAATATAACCTCAACACTATTTGAATGTGTTAATGCCATGCTCATAGTGTCAGCTCACATCATTGCAATGTTTTAAGGAATTTGACACGGTGGGCTTTTACACACTCACATTTAGTAGATGCTACCCATACAAATACCCACTGAAATGGGTATCGGTTTAACTTAAAAAGAGTTTAAGAGGGTCAGTTTAAGAAACACTTGCGTCTTACTGTCATTCAGTGTATAAATAAAGAAATAAATAAATAAATAAATGAACGAATTAATAAATGAATAAATAAATAAATGTTTAATCCTTCCTTTTTCTGGATCAAAAGAAAACTATAGACTATTACTTTTTTTTTTGTGAGCACAGTAAAATAGCTAGATACTGTATATTACCTATAAATATCTTTATTTGTCCCATTTTTGTAAAAAATTACTATGGTGGTACCGTGATGGTAGAATGTTTTTCTTCTTCGTTCTTTTTCTCTCTTTCTGTTTGTTAGATTAGGCAAGCACCATCTTTACCCATACCTGAAATGACTCTCGCTGATCTGAGTAATGCAAGGCCAAGCAATCCAATTAAATCTACAAAGTCAAAGCCTAACATCCTCATTGTGAATGTAAACACGTTTACTGTAAGTACTGCTGCATGTACGCATGAGAGGAAGGATGGGAAATAGAGATATAGAGAGAAGGTACCTTGAGAATACATAAACACTCAGAGGGGAATTCACTAAGAATCAATTGTGCACGCTGATAGGGTTGTCTGTTTTTTTTCATACCCAATTCGCTAAAAGGAATTATGTAAATCACGTAATAGCATGAACACATCCAACAATTAGTGCTGAACAAAAATTGCACAGTACATATCCCGTCTTGCATTGTGGTTCGGGTCCTGGGGTGCATTTTCCAAACAACGATGTAACCCGCTGCTTAACTACCACAGTACGATACACTGATGGGGAAACTTACTATGTCTATTTCACGAAAATGTGGGAACTTTGTCAAGCATTCATTGTTATTTTGCTGCATGATCAGTTTAAAGGAATAGTTCACCTAAATGAGCTAATTAGTTTTCGTCAGGCCATCCAAGCATCTAGAAATTTGCTATTTCCTCGCGCTCAGATGATCTGGGACGATCAATTACATCATATCACTTGGTTCACCAAGTCTGAAGTTAAAAATAAGTCTTGCTGGGACTGGGCATTTAAAAAAGTCGGGAAGCTTCGTTTTGCGCCAGTATCTACTGTATTAAAGTTAATCTTGTTGCATTCTGTATAGTTATGTCTGAGACAAGCGCCAGCGTCAACATGTTCATGAGGATTAGGCTATCATACCATATAGGCTAAACATCACAAGTAAAATTGATCTGTTTATAAAGATAAACATGGGTTTTATAAGGCCCAATTACAATTACATTCAGAGATCATTTACAAAAAATTATTAATGCTAAAACCTGAATAAAATATTAAATGAAACAAACTTGCGTGGCATTTGCAACGCTATGTGAAATACAGGTGCGTGGCGGCCCAGCCCCCGCAGCTAACCCGCACTTGCCCGCGGCCCTGCACCTATGTCGTTCATAGTGACATTGAAGGACACACATCCATGTTGGCTGCTGCAGAGGATGCAGATATTAACTACAAAAAGCTGAAAATTCTCCAAAACTCTAGACACTATAATAGCTCTTTAAAATGCAGCGCCCTGAAAAATTAACTGTGCAACTGTCGAGTCTAGTGACGTTAAATACATTTAGTGTGTGAAGTCTGTCAGTCGTCCTTTAGACGCTTTTTGCCCCCCATACTAACAGCTGACATGGTCCAGTAATGAGCTGATAGTAGCACCAAACACACCCCTCCCCCCGACTCGCCACCACTTGTCTTCTACCTGATAAAATTACTGGCTAGGTATCTGAGTGGAACTGAACTGATATTTATGATTACGTGGTTTTTTCCCTCCCACCCCAACCAGACCTACAGTGCTCTGGGTGTAATAAGGGTAATGTGTTTAGCACAGATCCCCAGACAGAGCGGATGTTTCTTATCTGTCATCCACCTGACTGCCTTCCAGTAAAAGATTTTCCCCTTTAGGCTCCATTACAGAGAGTGAAACAGCAGTGGGATAAGAGCTTCTGTGTTTGCTCATCCGTGTGTGAGGGGCCAGAGAATGGAGCTCGCCCCCTGCTTCATTGACTACTCATAGGAAAGGTGCCAGGCTGGCACAGGACATTCAAATGACTGGAAAGGGGAGGGGGGGGGGACTATTGCTGTGAACCTGGATTATCTCTTTGCCTTGCCCTGTTGGATTACGTTAGTCGTGGATTGACCCCGCCGTTTGTTTTGGGACTACTCGGGGTCTTTGCCAGCAGGAATATACCTGTTTGCCATTGTGGTATCCCTTTCCTTTTTTGTGCCTAGCGTCTTGTGAATAAAGCTTGCAGTATGGATCTGAATGGCTCTCCGTTCGTTTGACGTTACAGGCAGTACCATTAAAAGGACGTTTTTGTACCTCATTACCTCTAAAAAATTCAAAGTAGTAACTTTATACCAGGTAAATATCTATGGTATAAAATATGACTTTTAGAGGTAGAAATTATATGAAAGATTCCTTTAAGGGTACTGCTCCGATCTTGCTTGTACACTAAACCCAGCTACAAAGAACGCTAGCCTAATGTGCCCATTAAGTTTGAAAAATTATATTGAATGTCTCTAAATGAATCGAAACAGCAGCTAAAAATAAATAAATTAAAAGTAAGTAGTTACTTTAAGTTTGTTTTACAAACTATAAGGGAACATTCCATTTGATAATTTTGTAAATATTATGGGAATTTTCCTTTGGTCTCTGAATGTACTGAAACAAGTACCAACATTAAAAAATCATTAGACGAATGTTCAACTAAAACATTTAGGAAAAATGAATAAATTATAAATAAATAATGTTTTGTACTGATGTTTTAAGAACATTAGTAATGACCATGTAATTTTCTATTAACATTACTGGAGAATTTTAAACATCATAATTATAAAATTAAAATTTACAAACATCAAAAATTCTTTCATATTTCATTTATGCTTCTTTTCCTCTAGGATTGGTGATATTCTGTATAGTAGGGTCCAAAAAGTGAAAATTGTTGATTTTTGAATTTACAGTTTTTTCTAATTTAATGCAATTTTTAATTGCAAACTATTTCATCAGCAAAACAATAACCAAGAAATAGTGCCGAATCTGAAATATTTCTTATTTATTTCCTGTACTTGCTATGGATTTTAAGAAATTAGTAAACATTTTATGGGTTGGGGTTTTGTAGTAAGTTTGAACAATTTGATTAGTACAAAAAAAAAAAAAAGCACGAAGGTCCAATGAAGGTCAATCCATGCACCTCACCTCTTTAGCAGATTTACAATATTTTACAAATTTGATTATACAAATTCATACTAATTCACAACTAATTCACCAAAATGTAAAATAGTTATGAATTTACATGAGCATGAAATGAGTTGTGTTGTATACAACCTATTTAAGCTTTCATTTCCAGGTCTAAATCTGATTTTGAATTTCAGTGTGGTCTCAGACTCTGCTGTATGGGATGTCGGGATTATTCCCTTGAGCGAGATATTTAACTCCAGCTGTCTCTGATGGGACACACCCTGTATTAGTTGTACTCTGGATTGAAAAGAAAGCATCAGTTAAATGATGACTTATTTACTACTTACCTGGCAGTGTCTGGTAGAAATTAAAGTATAATCCTTAAAGCAGCTTTCACTACACGTCTTATTCTTGTCTCATGTGTCCAGCACCTGAGGTGCAAAAAATAAAAACTGCAGCTCAGCTCCGCTATCACTTACTGACACTGCATTCTGATGCTTACCCAAGGAAGCAAAAATAAGAGACTGACTTCTTTGCAGGCATAGAACCACAATAAACAAACACATAAACATCTACTGTAAGCAAAGTTGTAAGCTATACAGTAAACACCCTATAAATAGGTCACTGTGGATCTTGGATAGGCTGGTTGTAGGTTTCTTAAACCTGAAAATTGGAACCTTATACCTGGTAGTGAAAAGTGAAACGACTGTATGTGTATAAACATGTTTTCATCAAATTCCCGCAACACATATTTCTGGGCGAAACATATTACAAATAAATAGAGCTCAAACTGTTTCTTCCAGGTCATTATAAAACACTATCTGAAGTCATGTGAGTTTATGCTGCTTGAAAACAAAAGGAGGTGCTGCTTAGAGACTTCGGCAAAGCTGTTCATATTAACATATTTAAATGTTTTATTTTCCTGCCTGTTATCAGTAAAATATGGATGTGCACAATGAAGATGCACTTCTAACAGTCTACGATCCAATGTGAAAATATAGCTTTCACTCTTTTCAGATCAAATGTATCAAATGTGAGATACAGATATGAATTTTAGTTGATTACATCACTGAAAACATTTATCAGACTACCCAGAAATCGGAAGCCCTAAGTTTTTAGATCAGTTCTCATCTGGATTTCTGCAGGCCCCAGATTTTACATTGAACATCAAGTTGCAAACAACACAAAAATATGGTCTAAGAATATGCAATGTTACTGGAAGAACATTTATTTATAACTTTGAGAGAACCTTGCCAGAATGTTATAAGAAAGTTCCCTGTTAGCTGGGAATACAGTTCCAAAAATCATACAAAAGTAACAGAAATGTCCTTCAAATCAAACACTGAAACTAGATTGATACTGTGTAGGCCAAACATTATTCAAATAATTAACATTACAGAAGCTGTATAGGAAAACTGAAAAAAAGTTTTCTAAATATCTTTTGAATTTCAAGCTTTCATGCTATCAACAGTCAATGCACAAAATAATGTTTATAATATAGTGTGGGTCATATTTTATATTTTGCATAGAGTTGTTCGTGGTTTTCAAAGACAAAGCGTCCTGCTACTTCTCAGTGCTGCATCCCCCTAATTTGACTAGCTTGGGTTTCTGTAAATTAATTTGCTCCAACAAACTGATATGGCTGTTTATTTTGCCATCATATCTACACAAATCTACACACATCTTTGAAATTGTATTTGCATTTATCACAGATTTATCTGCTGTCTTGCATAGCTGACAATCCCGTGGTAGTATGTGGTACATATCACCACATTTAAAGTAGTTAGGACATTGTTAAAATAATCCATGTGACATCTGTGGTTCAACCTTAATTTTATGAAGCGATGAGAATACTTTTTGTACGTGAAGAAAACAAAAATAATGACTTCATTCAACAATTTCTTCGCTTCCGTGTCAGACCTCTTTTTTTTTCTCTCTCTCTGCACACAGAAAGTATTCTTGTAGCTTCATAAAATTACGATTGAACCACTGATGTCACATGGACTATTTTAACAAAGTCCTTACTTCATTTT